>JAQFZJ010000180.1:0-50765 GCA_034695645.1 Folsomia fimetaria | reverse complement strand
ACAAGCCACAGCACCTCCCCCTCAGATCAGAAGGTGTGGTTGAACTTGACTTTACAAACATTGTCATTGACACAACAAGCATTTCTAACACGCTGAAGCTACTCTTTACGCCTGTACTTGAACAGTTTATTCTTGCTGTCGTTATCTTCATCAAAATTGCAGGATTTTATTTTCATCAAATCAAATCATGCACTATGTATGAGTTCTACTTTTAACTGGTTCTGATGATTCTGCACTCCCTCCTTTTGCTATTATACTTATTGTTGTTGTTGTTATTAACTATCGACACGTAATTTCAATCTTTCTCGCACATTACATATTATATTGCCGCAAATCAATCATGAGTGAAGATACTGATGTGTGTAATACTTGCATTACATTCTTTTTTGTTTTTGCATGCGCCAAAACGTTGAGTGTGTACATACAGTTCACGTAACTCTTGCTTATATCAGTAGTGTGTGCATTTGGCAAGTGATAATTTGCCGACGCAATTGGCAGTAATAAATATTGGATGTTATAAATTAAACATTAATTTGTATTTGTATCGTTGTGTGGTGATGTAAATTCAATAATACAAGTTTTACCATTGCTGAATATGAAAGAAAACATGCATAGTATGTAGATTTTTCTTAAGCTACATTTTAATTTACCGAAAAGAAGTGTTTACATTTTTGCATAGAATAATAATAATTTCGCATAATATGGTAAAAAAACCTGTATGCAAGTATTTGCATAATTTATATAGAGACAGAAATCTGTATTATTAATATCTTTAAATCAGGAAGGGTGTGTGGGTTCGTTCATGTGGGAATGATTAAATCATCAAAAATTGAATAATCAGTTTGTACCACCATAAGCAGCAAAATATTTGAGAACATGATTAAATCAGAGTTCAACTACATTGCCAAGATTAAGATTGAGAAACCCTTTTGTTTCTCTGTCTGTTCCGTAGCACTTTCAAGTTTTTAAGACACGTATAAGTTTAGACGAGTTGAACGAATATATATAAGGAGTGGTGGGTGCATTACATCTGCATGCACCTTTATATTAATGCATTTTAACAGAGAGTATAAGTAATGTGCACAGAAAAATCTTATTAATACAACAACTTAACAATGCAAACAGTTTACTCAAACCTAGGCCCAAACTCAACGGATGAGAGGAAATGGAAAGTGCTGACCAGGAAGCATGATAATCAATGCAGAAGAAGTGAGTGCATATTACACACATTCTGTCCATACATAGCATAATATGATATAGCATTGAATAAATGTGCTGTACTTATGCTGGTCAGGTAAGGTTTGTAATAATTTTATAATGTTACAATTCAATACTGCATAATATGTAATTAATTATTCAATAATTATGCCGCCGGATTGGCCGGGTGCAAATACTGTTAAAAATAAATGTCATTCTTGTTCTCTTGGTCTTTGAATTGTTCTTCATCCTTGAATTCGAGAAGTGAGTATGAAGATGCAGATGCACATTATATTACGCGTCATAATAAATAACGGTTTAATTGATGCATAATAATAAAAAACACATCTCTCTTTCTCTTATGAAAAAACTACAAAATGTATTCCTCGTTTTATTATTTATCAACAATATTATTATAATGCAAGAATACAATAATGTGGATTGGATGATGGATTTTGCAATATTATATTAACAAGACAATAACGTTCGCCCATATAATCACTCATGATGTAATTGCTCAAGAAAGGATGTTATAGTAATCCTCTGACAAACAACAGCATATATATGCAGCACCTTTTCCTTTTATTAGCCACCCAAACTGATCAACAACAACAACCTTCCGTTCTTGTAAACTGATTTCATCAACAAACTCTCATTCATTGAAAGAATTGAATGAAACTGAATAAAATTGAGTGAGGGAATCCAACTGTCCATGTATTAGTCATGTATGTATTTCTTTATATTATCGATCTTGCTGAGTTCTTCACAGAATTGTCAACTCATTAATTATCATGATTATGATGATTATTGGCATCATTGTCTGTCAGAGAAGGGATATTATCATTATTTTATATATTTACAGTCTTAATTGCTTCTAAACTTAAAACTTCTCACAACAAAAAATGATAACATGGACAAAATTAACATTAATCCTACTTACTCTAGTTTTTAACAACAATATGTATAATTGAAGCATTAACTAATTAATTATGGGGATCTAATATTTGCCAAAGAAGTGTCTCTGACATTTTCTCGTACAGAATACTTTGGGTATCACACCACCATAGACTGACTAAGTCTAAGCTGTGAGATGACTTTGACATTTAATAATAATATTAATAATAACATCAATAATAAAATGGGTTTGCAAAAATCATACTAGTTTGGCGAATCTAAAACTTATTAAAACTCAGCACTGACCGTAACCAACCATCATCATCCAAAATGTCCATTTCAAATTAACTGTATGCATATCACATTCATTCATTCCCATCAAACCAGCAATTCTTCCCTAAAAAACGAAAGTATCAAAAAGTACTCTAAAATAATAATTAGTATTATTCACCAATTATCCCACCTGTCCCAAACCACAACCATTAACTATTCTCCATCCCGTGTGTTACATTTTGTTATTAGTTTCTTAAAAGCTACAATAAATATACTATCCCCAAATCCATGCTAAATTAGTAGTATTTACACATTATACATGATATAACCTACATTTAGTTGTATACGAACTTATAACCAAGATACGTAGAATAGTAACTTAACTAACTTGTAAGTGATAAGGTATTCAGTAGCACACTGTGTTTTAATAATGGCACCCTTTGACAGGAATGTAGAGAAGAGTTGAGTTGAGGAGGAGAATTTAATACAGATAACATACCCCTGGAGCGGCGCAAGGCTTATATTGTTGCATTGGCAGTGAATTGATTTTCTTGATAAGTCAGCAAATGCATGCAAATTCATACAGAAGTTATAAACATCATCAACTCAAAGCCGCAGCAGCACCTTGATCACTACAACAGTCTTGAAAATGTTGTGCACTTACTATTATTGGCATATTGGGAAAATAATGATGATGTAAACTAATTAATTATAAGTAGTAGTATTGAATGTCGTGGACACAGTCTATAAACACTGTTCAAAGTGTGTAGAAGTATGAAAATTTGAATTTATGTGCAAAGAGTTTAAAAGTTTCATCTGGATGTTGTAGTTATTGCTGCTATCATTTTTCTGAGCATGGGTTCAGGTTGGCATTCGCGTGGGTCACATTCCATCATCCCTGTCATTCCGCACCTGAAATATATGCATGTAAAAGGTTTATAATTATTTTGGCATTATTGTGGTTCATTCAATCATAATAAAAGTTTTACAAACCTGCACTCAAGGCATGGCCCAGAGGTGGACGTAATAATTTGGCCACTTTCATAATACTCTCCTTGAACTTCACATCCCGGACCGGAAGGCACACTAGGGATTATTGCTCCTGGATTTCCACCTGCGCCCATTCCATTCAAAAGTTGGTTATGGTAATAGGATGGAGGAAACATGGGGGGTTGTGTGGTCACATTTCCATTTCCAACCGGGCATTCATATCTAGGACAACAA
Organism: Folsomia fimetaria; assembly: GCA_034695645.1. Lineage (NCBI taxonomy): Eukaryota > Metazoa > Arthropoda > Collembola > Entomobryomorpha > Isotomidae > Folsomia > Folsomia fimetaria. The sequence goes on along the minus strand of JAQFZJ010000180.1, from coordinate 47,177 downwards.
AAGCCGGGGATGGGTTCTTCATAACATCCCGGAATTGGAGGTGGACAGCTCTGCTGGAGACAAATAATGTCACCACGGAAGCAGAAGCAAAAGTCGCAAGGGTCATCTCGTGGAATTTGTTGAGCAGACATGTACACTCTTGAATCAAAGAGGCAAGCTCCAGCCGACATTACTGAAGGGGATGTCGTCGATGTTGGATAAGGCCATGACGCTGTGGATGGAGTAACAGTCGTCGTTGTTGTGACAGGATACAAACTTCCTGGTGGTAAGTGTGGGGAAACTTCTTCTGATGTAGCGTTATGCTCATCTTCAAAATGGTGCTCTCCTAAAACGTCGTCCATATCTGGGCGAATTGATGAGGAAGTAATTCCAGATAATGGAACTTCAGATGATGCCTCCACCACAATGTGCCCACCATGTCCTCCTGTTGCATTTACAGAGTCCAGAAGATCCTGCTCCGACTCTGATGGAATGACTGGAGTTGTTAGGATACTATTAGTTAAAGAGGAGGCAGGGGTGGTGGAGGTTAAGTGGGAAACGCTGTCTTCAGGTGAGTCATTAGTATGATCATGGACAGGTTGGGCAACATCAACATCCGTTGTTTTTTCCCCTTGGCTGTCTTCCACGGATGGAGTTCCCGAACTTTCACTACTTTCACCAGACGAAATTGTAGCAAGAGTGGTATGGCCGTCTGAGACTGGTGTGTCATCATCGCCAGATGATGCACTTGTTTCCTCTGACGGTGTTTCTGGAGTAACTGTCACAAAGGTCTCATTGATGAAAGCTGGACCAGGAGTAACGGTGACGGGTGGACCTCGGGAATCCTCTACAAATTGAAAATGTTGTAATATTTATAAATTGCTTTTAGATTATGTATAAGAAAAATGCAAATCAAAACTGAAGTCCTACCACAGTCATAAGTTGGACAGCACACTCCTTGTTTGTAAATTGGTTTGCAGTCCCCAGTATCACTTGGTGGTGGATTGCAGTGGACCAGGAGACAGTGAACAATGCTGTTTTGGCAGGCACACACAATATGGCATGGGGTTGTGGGTGGAATGGAGGAACCGTTCTTATACGTTTTTCCTTCAACAAAGCAATGTCCTTCTCCAGGAACGTGTGACATCTCGTCTTCACTTTCTTGAGAGGATGGAGCGGTGGTGGTGGTGGATACTTCATGACCAACTTTCTCCTCCATCTCCACGTCCTTCATGTCGGATACTTCGGGTGCGATTGATGGATGAACGGTTACTCCTATATCAGAATCTGAGCTTGGACTAATCGTGGTGGGAACTGAAGCATTTGCAGAAGTGGTTTCTTTGGAACTGGAAGGAGGGATTGGGGTGGTTGTATTCAGATCGGAATCTGCTTGAACTTTGGGAGGTTCGGTTGTCACAACTGAATCTTCCTCAACAGGAATGGTTGAAACAGTGGTTGGAAGAGAATCAGATTGTCCTTCTTCTTCTTGAGGTTCTTTGGGTTTAAGATCTTTGTCATCTGATGCAATGGGCAACTCTGGGTGTGTCGTGGTTTGAGGAAGTTCCGTTGTTACACCAGAAGAACTGTCTGAATCTGATGGTGAAGGAGATGAGGATGATGATGGCACTTCAGGTTGAGATGGATCATGTTGAATCTCAGCTGGTTCAGAATCTTGAATTGGGGTGGATGTTGTCATGTCTGACTGTTCCTCTTGACCTTGAGGAGAAGATGCAACAGTGGTTACATCTGAATCATCTGAAGTTGATGGAGGTACAGTGGTCGCGTCGATCTTGTCATCTTGTACAGCAATTGGAGTTTCGTCAGGTTTCAAAACTCCAGATGCCCCAGGTTTAACACGAGTCTCTTTGTCAACGGGAGAAATTGTGGTGAGTTCCACTGGTGCTTGGTCATCTGTGCCTCCAACGATTGGAGAGGTTGGAGTTGTTTCCTGGCCTTCTGATGCGTTATCCGGTTTGCTAGTTATTGATAAATCTTCTCCTTCAGTACTGACAGATGGAATAACAGGAGCAACGGTCGTTTTACCCTCTTCCGTATCACTACTATCCGCTCCTGCGACAGAATCTGCTGGGACGGGTGAGACAGTGGTTACGCCTTCGCCATCATCGTGTTGATCAAATTGTCCTTCTACTGGTGGCTGACTTTCGTCCACAACAGCAACTACTTCTTGTTTGGGCGTGGTGGTAATGGAAACCTCTAGTTCCACAGCAGCAGTAGAAGTCTGCCCACCTTGATCTTGTGCTGAGGGTTTTGTTGGTACTACGGGAAGGGCTGTGCTTCCCTCGGGTTGTTCAGTGCTAACTTGAGATTCAGGTGCTCCTTCGGATACTGATGCGGTTGGAATTGTGGTGTCTTCCTCTTCTTGAGGTACAGATGGAGTTGGTGAGATTCCTGATTCTCCAGATGCAGGCAATGGTTGTGATGTTGTGACAGGTTCAACAGATACATCAACTTTCTCTGTTGCGGTATCTTCCACAATTGGCGCATGTGGTGCAGTTTCTTCTACAACTGGTTTACTGGTAACATCCGTGTCAGAAGATGATGGTGTTGAGTGAGTTGGAGATTCAGTTGAGACTGGAGTTAGTTCCGGACGTGTAGTTATGGGTTGTTCTTGATCTGGAGCAATTGGGGTTATGGTGGTTCTGTCCGTTTCTTGTGCGATTTCACCGATTGTTTCGACTTTATTATCTGCATCACTGACTGAGACGGATGGAGCTGGAGTAGTTACATCGGAGCTTGTTTCTGGTTCATCATTAATTGGGACCTGAGTTGCACTTTCAGCGTCACCGGGAATAGACGCGCTGTCACCACCAATTACGGGGGCAATTGTACTGGATTCTGCAGGAACTTCTGTGGGCGCGACGGCTGGGGCATCAGTGGACCCAACGGACGGAGCGTCAGTTGATGCAGCTGATGGAAGTTCAGTTGGAATTACTTCAGGGCTTTCAGTCGACACATGTGATGGACCTTCAGATGAGACTGCAGTTATTGGCGCTTCACTTGACACAATGGGAGTGACTTCCGTAACACTTGCTTCGTCAGATACAGCATCAGTTGGCACAGTTTCCGTAGGTTTTGGAACATCCTCAACTGTAGATTCTGTGGGAGCACCTTCTGAGGCGGAGGGTGGAGATGATGATGTTACAGTTGAAGGAACTTCTGTAACTTTCTCTTCTTGTTGATCAATAGCTTCTCCAGGAGCAGCTACTGGAAGTGGTTGTTCTGTAACTTTCTCCATTGCTTGTGCTTCCTTCTCATCCTCCTTTTTGTCGCTTTCTCCATCTGACGATGATGGCACAGTTGAAGATTCTGGAGTAGAAGTGTGGCCACCAATTGATTCCGTGGATGATGAAGGTTGGTGTCCTTCCATTTCCGGTGTTGATGATGAAACAGATGCATCATCGTCGATTTTATCTTGTGCGTCCGCAATTTCATTGTCAGCCTCTGATCCAGGAGGAAGTGGAGATGAAGTGGTGGTGGTTGTAGTGGAAGAATGCATTGAGAGGGATTCCGCTGGTTCTGGAGTACTACTGACATGCATCTCTCCAACTACTTCACCATCACCCGCTGTGGTACTTGAAGATGGTGAAGTGGACTTTTCACTTTCTCCGATTTCTGTAACAGATTCCGGTGTAACAGCGGAAACCGTGTCTACTTCTCCTTCAGCCACTTTCTCTGGGATAATTTCTTGAGTAACCGATTCAGTGTCTGGAGCTTTGGTGGTTACAACACTTTCTTCAGGAGAGGAAGTCACACCGCTTGATTCCGGAGAAATACTTCCAATCGTTGTCTGTGGCGTTTCATCGTCTTGTTTCTTTTCCTCCTCTGTGTCAGGTGATGATGATGATGCCGTTGGGACTGAAGTACTGTCTTCAACTTTAGGACCTTCTGTTGATGGTTTTACTGCTTCTGATGGTGCAATTGGAGAAATAGTAGTTCCTACATCAACTTCATTTTCTCCTTCGGCCCCCTGAGGTTCCTGTGAAATTGGTCTAATTGTCGTTTTCTCTCCATCTTCGTCGCCCTTATCTGTTTCAGGTTTGGAGGTTGTAACGCTTGATGGAACATCGATAGAAGAAGGTTCTTTTCCCACATCTGGTTTTGCAGTGGGTTCTTCATCACCCGTTTCTACAACATGATCCTTCATTCCACTTTCATCATGAATTGCAGCAGGGATGGATTCCGTCACGGGAGAATCAGTGGATGGCTCCTTGGGTTCGATAGCTGATGGTGTATCGATGCCAGAAATGATAGAAGGAGGTTGTTCGGTTGGGGTAGATGGAGTTTCAGTGGGTCGTTCCCCTTCAGAGGGCAATTTACTAAATTCCGTACTGCTCTCAACATCTCCACTTGATGTTGAAGCACTGTCAACAGATCCTTCATCTGATTCACTGGTTCCAGCCAAAGTTGTTACTTCAGGTTTTTCCGAGGAGGAGGAAGAAGCAGATTCGGTGCTGCTTTCACTGGCAGATTTTTCTGTTGAACCGGCATCTTCCACGTCTGAAGGTCGCTCAGTTGATTTTGGGGGTTGGGAAACAATGAGAACATTTTCAGTAGAACTGGTCACGAGATTGTCTACCTCGGTGGATGTTTCTGGACGGGTGGTAGTGCCTCCTTCTGCCTCTGGAATTGACGATGGACCTTCTGTTGAGTCAGAGAGTTTGTCCTTATCCTGTGTATCAGAAACTGCAGAATCTTCCGAAGTACTAACTGCCGTTGGGGTTACGGTGGTGATATCATTTGCCACCTCAGTTGGGTGCTCGGAAACTCCATCAGGAATGGGGAATCCTTGAGGAGCGATGTCAAAGCTTCCGGGTTCCTTGGGTGGTTCGGTAACATCAACTGAAGGACTTTGTGTAGTGCCACCAACAGAACTATCTTCCTCTTGAGCAGTTGGTTGTTGTGTGACGGGTAGTTTATCTTCTTGCGGAGGTGACACTTCAGGTTGTTGTGATGGTTTGGGTGGTGAAATTTCGGTGGAAGATATAATAACATCTTGATCATCAACCGCTGGAGAAATGGTTGTTTGTTGTTGATCTTCTTCTGCAGTTTGTGTAGGACGGACAGTTCCAACCTTCTCTGAAATGGTATCATCATCACTAATAATGCTTCCAACGGTAGTCCCTTCCTCTTCAACGGTGGGATCGTGGGATGGTTGTTGAACATCAGATTGAGTAACCCCTGCAGAAGATTCTACGTCTTGTGGTGAAAGTGTAGTACTAGATTCGTCACTCGGTACTTTCTCTCCATCTGAAATACATATTTGCAAATTTAATACAATAATTAAACCATCATGATATTTAATCAATGATGGGGTAAAGTATGAAACTTACCACAAGAATATTTTTCAGGACAACACATCCCGGGTGGAGGGGCAATGGCAGTACAGTTTCCACCTTCATTTTCCAATGGAGCCCCACACTCCTGGACGGCACACACAATCTGCACAGAAAATAAATGCATTTGAAATTGTGGTCATCTTGTACTTTAAAGTATAATAATAAGTTAGCATAATTCATACCTCTCCTCTCATACAATAACAATGCTCACAAGGTCCCGTGGCTCCAGGAATCTGAGATCCATCCGCATAGTACTCTCCCTCTCGAACACATCCTCCAGGGACAGGAGTCGAGGTGAAGATGGATTTGATGGTGGTCGTGATAAGTCCGGAGACCGTTGTTGTTTCATCAGGAAGTGCAAGATAATCACAACGATACCTGACTGGGCAGCACACACCGGGTTGGAACACGGGTTGACATCCTTCCACATGTAAAATGCACTCTTGCATCACGCACGCTGTTTTGTTGCGGATACAATAACACAGCTCGCAAGGTTTCCTGGGGTCACCCTCCACTTGTGCTCCGTCATGATAAAACTTTCCATCAATGTTACATCCCCTTTCATAATGGGCAAGTTCTGTGGACATCTCTGGCACTGTGGCGAGACTAGTTGTGGACACAGTGGTCGTGGTCAAGGTACTTGGAGTGACCAAAGAGACAGGTACTGAAAATAGAGAGAGAATAAATTAATAATGATATAAATTACAGCAGCTGGTTGGGTGTACAAATACACAGAAATGCATCTATTTATCATCATAATGTGGGATAAATATCGGTATATTGTGACACCTGACATCAAAATTGCAAGCTAACTAGGTGACAAAACTTGGGCTCATCAACTTTTCTGCATAATATAATATTCTATTATGTTGTGATCATTGAAGGAGTAAAAAAAAATGCAGGTGACAGAATCTGCATTGCATGCATTTTATTGTCCTCTCCTCCCGCAATGCAATGGTTGATTATAATGGGAATAAAAATGAAGATCAACTACTACAGGATATTATTGTGGGCTTTGCCATTACATCACGATATCATTATTAAACGTCTTGAAGAAGTCGGAGTTTATTTAAAAGTTAGCAAAAACTTGGCAGGGGGTATGGTATGGGTAGTGGGACAGATATATTTCAATGTGAATCGAATTCAGAAATGTTTGGTATTTCTCTCGCCCAAACAACTACTGTGTAAAATGCTCGTAAAGTATTATTCCGTTATCCTAAGCGTGTACACAAATGAAATATTTATAACTTCAAAAATTAGCCTGAACTAATCTGTCTGAATGCACACAATGCTAAAAACAACGTTTCATAACATGACACGAATTATTAGAGTTACACATATTCTTGTAAATATTGATATTGCCATTCTATTGCATATATTACATATATTTTGGAACTGCTTTAATTTACCTTCAGGACAACTAATGACTGGACAACATTGATCCGGTTTCTTCTCAATTGTGCAATCCTGTCCGATGGGTTTCGTGAAGGGACACACCCGGAGGTAGCACATCAACATGGAATTGTGGCACGTACAATTGAGACAAGGTTCGTTGGTGAAGATTCGATCTCCTTCCCCGTAATGGTTGAACATGTAATAACATCCTCCTATTCAACAATCAGTTCAACAATCTTATCTTCACGTCCATTTATACAAATAATAAATAATAATATAAAAACACTTTTGTATGCAAGGTGTCGTCCTTCACCAAGTGCACTTTGATGGCTCATTCAACCCTCTTTCTCATTTTTTTTATATTTATTTCATTTTGCATTCATCTCAATTATACTCATTTAATTCAATTCTACACCAATTTGTCGGCACTACAACGACGCATACAAGCTTGCGTGCTTTTTGGAATTTTGGAGTCAGCACAAATTAATTTACTATTATTTTGTTTATGAAATATAAACGAAAGGTGTAGATTATTATAAATGCGTGTACATAGAACGGATGAAGAGTTGATTCACTTACCATCCACATCGTCGCCTTCAACTGCGGGTGCTGCAAGTAAGAAAAATAAAGTCATGAGAAATCCGAAAGTAAACATGAATATATTATTGATCATAATATGCATGCTGCTCATGTGAAATAGATGCATAGCTGTGATTATTATTTTATCATTATGGTTTTAGGAAGAAGTTTATACATGCAACAAGCAAGCTTAGTTTTGTCACAGTCGTCCACTCTCCTACCGAACATGGTTGAAATACATAGACGAAAGGAAAATTGCTCAAAATTGTATGAGAATAAAACGTACAAAGTACAACATTGCAATTTGATTACCTGAAATAATCATGTGAGTAAGAAAGGATTGAATAACAGTACATTTTTTGAGAGATTTGGGGATAAAGCGGAGGAAATGGCGAGATAGAGCAAGAAGTGCAAGTCTTTGGCTTAGTTTAATGAGGATGAAGTATAAGGAATTCGGCTTGCAGCTATTCATTAGTGATGATGATGAAAAACAGGAAGGAAGAATGCTTTTGCTTCTTTTTTTGCAATAAGAGATTTGGTGTGTTAAGTGCTATCATCTCATCATATCATCATCCCCTCCTCCTCCTCATCCCCACCATAGTAGCTAAGCTACCTACAATGCAGCAGTAGCAGTAGCAATGCAGCCGAGTGGTCTTTCAAAAACGGACAGGAAGCGCAGAGAATTCAATGGCCGAAGGATTTGTGGATGCACATGATATTATGTTGACTGACTACGAGGAAACCACCTAGGGTCAGCTACCCACAACAACACACACAGAATAGCACCCCATAAGTTCAGCCACCACAAACAGCAGCCAAATTCACAACCTTATTAAGTAAAATAAAGTAAAGCAACCAATAATCTTATTACATGCAGCCTTGCACTTGTTGCTTCTAAAGGGCAAATCTGTGTCGTTCGTTGTGTGATATTATTTTATCGCCGTTTTCTTTCCCATGATCATCATTTTCATCTTCATCTACATCCTCATGACCATAAGACATCTACATCCTCCTCCTCCTTCCATTATTCGGAGGGAAGAAAAGCAAGCCACGATCTGTCTCACTATAGTCAAGTCAGGAAGAAGAAGGACGGACAGAGTGAAACCTAACATTAAAGTCTCGTCATACTTAATCTTCTTCTGGTTTTTGCATTTAATCCGTGTAATTCAATCAAATCCACTCCTTCCAAACTTCCAATATTCTTCCTTCCTTTCTTTCTTCTTTCCTTCCTTCATTCATCCTGCTTAATAAAACTGAAACAAGTCCGGTTTTTGCATTGTACATGAGTAATTAAAGAATTGAATCTTCTTCTTGAATCTTCCTTCCTCGATGATGAGAGAGTATCAAAGTCAGATTCATCATGGATACACAACTAGTAGTATCTCTTCTCCTTACTTTTACAGAATATGTAATGCTGCAGAGTTGCCCATCGTCAGTTCCGCAGAAGAAGATCAGACAAGCAAAAAAACACTCTGCAACTCAACTTTATACAACTGCAACAAATAAAGAAGTAGCATTTCCCTACGAGTATTTGTTGTGGGTTTGATTTCACGATGACGAAGAAGAAATGTGCATAATATTTATTTATCAGCAGAGCTTACAATACAACTTCTTTTTTCCCCTTCGTCTTCTTTTATTGCAACGAAATCAGCACGTATTCTTCAAAAGAGTAACGTTTTTCTCATTACTCAATTTTGCCGAATCCTTTTTTTCTTTCTTGTGAAGTTTGAAAGACTGACCAAGATCAAAGTCGACTAGGATTAACGGTGCATATTTCTAGTAGTAACTGTCAAAATATTGCAAGATGCCCATCACCAATTTTCATTTCATGCTCACTCATCCTCACCATTTATGTTGTATTTATTTACAACAGATAAATTTGAGAGCAGATACTGACTGACATTACATTATTAAATGTACACTTGCAATTTATCCGTCTTTTTCATCGGAACTCTTCCTTTCCTGTTTTACTCTTATTTCTCCTCAAGTGGAACACATTCACCTGATAAATAAATTCTACATTTTTCTAACACCGGAAATTCCAATTCCTTCTTATTTGCTCAAAATGTCCTAAACAAATGTTTAAAATGAAGAAGATCAGCCAAGCAATAAACACATCTTGATTTACAGATATGTGTGTGATGTGCTAAACTACCCAATTTTAGTAAAAAAAAAACACTGATAAAAACGGAAGTATTTTAGCAGAAAATGAATTGCAACCGCAATTAGTGATGATGATACTGATATTCAACACCGGTGTGGTGTTGTTGTGGACATTACATAACATAATGTTCGTTAACAGTCTCATAATGCAGCGTCCTTGAACGTTGTTGTTTATAAAGTTGAACACATGGATGAGTGATACGTGTGATGCAAGTAAAGATACGACGAACTGAACATCATCATGAAACAACTTTCGCTTTCAATTTCCGGAAGTAATAATAGGGCTGCCTTGAATAAAAAGAAGATTAATAAGAAGATTTAAACCTCCAACTTTACATCATATATAGTATACTATAACCCACGCCTCAACCCAAGTCCATTGCACCTCTGCCTGTGCCTACCTACCGCATTCCGCAAGGTAAGGTGAGAATACTTGAGTAAATTTAATTTAATCAAAACAAATCTTTTACTTTTACGGGCATTATTCATCATGCATTGACTCCATTTGCATACATCTGTACTACTCTTACTTAATAATACATTCAACATATATTGCAAAGGTAAATTCTTAAAAAAAAAACATTATTGTAAAGGACCAGGCAGGCCAGGAAATGGTTCAAGAGCGGATGTTTGATCTTCAAACTTGAACGCACATGCACAAAGCATGCAAAGCAAAGTGCTAATTATTTTCATTATAAGTTAGTTAAACGTATCAAAACACTTGCAATCTTAAAATAAACGCTATTATTATTGTTATTATTTTTATAATGCTATTGAATTTTCATGTTAATTTGAAGCTTTATGAAAGATGAATAAGAAGATCAATCTGATTGATGAGCACATTTTCCTAATTTTTTAATTATTTTTTTGTGTACATGAACGAAAGACTGATTAAAGCAAGATTTTGGATACCATAATAATTACGGTATTTCTATTCTGTTACTCAACCCTGCTGACCCGTTGTCAAATAATGAGTCTTTTTTTTCTCAGAATATAATGCAATTGATTCATTGCAGCAGTAAATGTATGTTTGTATTGCATTGAAGTTTGCATTGTTGTTTGCATAGTTAACTTTGGTGAACAATAAGTCCTTGAATCGACCCAAGTGCAATTGATTTGTCGTACACAAAATAATGAGGGAAGGAATATATTATGAATAATGTTCATTATTTAAAGTTTTACTAATTGCTAATAATCATACTACACTACGCGATTCCTGGATGATTATGCACACACACGATAAATCAGTATGGCAAACAATCCGCCCAAAAATGCAGTTTACTTCTTCTTATTTTGCAAATTACTATAAATGTAATTTGGAATAAATTATATCCCATGTCTGCAAATATTGGATGGAGGGGCGTATCGTTCAATAAAAAATATTGACCAGACTATTATTGTTCGTTCATCTAGACGATACGAAGATGCAATTAAAACTGAACGTTCTACAATTATCCATTCACCCATCCGTCCATCCATTCATTCATTCGACAATTCAGCCTCCTGTTCAAGGAAGACTTGATCTCACACCAAAATGGAGCATTTTTATTTCCAATACTAAATATCGCTAAAAAAGGGAAAGGAATCCAGTCAACGCGCATTTTTGACGAGATCATGAAGTATGTAAATAAGCAAATTATTATGCAAAAATGAATGTGTGCCAATAGCATCCATGCAAAATTGGGTTGTCCAGCGGCAAGGTCATTGGATGAATGGATGACTTGTATGTGGTTCATAAAACGCTTGACTGCATATCATCATCATCATCATAATGACGATGATCCTACTGGTGGTCAACTTTGCTTGCTTGTCGCCAGCAAGTCAACGAACCTGTCTGCCACCATGAAGCAATATAACTAAAACTAACTATAAGGGTCGGTCGTCCCATGACTTGAACATCATCATCATCAAAAACACAACAGCTCGTCATCCCAGCAATACATCATTCTTCTGACAGGTTATGTGAATTCCGTCAAATTTTGGCAATCTTGTCTCGCCTCGATAAGTAAATCGCACCTCTGTTTGCTGTAATACTTGGCTCTGCGTGTTGACAATGGTTCCTTATTGAAACAACAACTAATTAGAACTACATATGTATTATTCATCTCGGAAACACTAATACAATACACAAGAAGAGGTTAAAGAATGAAGAATTTCAACTTTTTGCTCACAACTTTGCTTTATTAGTTGCTGTTTATGATGAGAGGAAGGAACTACTATCTATGCATGAGTATGGACTCGTGAAAATGTATGTAATACAATAATCCTCAATTGCTAATAGAATACCATAAAATAACGACTTTACCACACACAGCAAAACAAGTGCACAATACAATTGAGCAGATGAGAAGCACTGATCTCGAACCAACAAATCTTTAAAGAAGATGATGCTTGCTTTGCTTGTGTTTTTTTCTATTCTGCAACATTCCAATGAATTCTGATTATATGTCATCGTTTTTCCCACAGTGAAAACTAATGAACTCTCCAAGAACCGTAAATGCGCCTTTCCCCGAATAATAATTGTTGTACAACAGTGGACACCACCACCACCACCACAGTGGTCAGCCAGTGAGCATGACTTGCTGTTCTGTTTCTACCTCAATTACCTACCTCATTCATGGATGGAATGTTGTGCATTTACTTATTTATTTATTTATTGTGATAATAACAATAATAAGGAAAATATAGCTTATTCTTCTTCTCAGCAATGCCAAAAAGTCTGGTCCTCCGGAGTCACAAACCTATAATCTGCTATTTGGATATAAATCACTACACAGATGCATTTCATTTAACAATTACAACATCAAAAACATTGTGTGGTCCTGGTCCCGTCCTCCTAAAAGCACCCGACGCTACAACCTTTATTTAATCCCATTTGTTATGGAATCAAATCTTATTGAAACTGACATAAAATATTTGCATCACGTCAAAATTTCGCATCTGTCCTTTTCTGCATTATGCATTCATTATGTCTGAAAAATACTTCCTGGTTGAATAATGTTGCGATTTTGTAAGTGAACCCGCAGTAAAAATATCAAGTTGCAAAGATGATAAGAATGAATATGTAATGATGAGATTTGCTTGTTATTACAGCAGGAGATAATATTATTAGCATGTGAATGTGACAACATCTGGAATTGGAATCAATTTAATTTACATTGTTCAAATGATGCTCATTGTTTTAAGGAATCCTCATTAACTCAAGTCAAACAGGATATTAGACACAGCTCTGTATTGGGAAAGAGACGATCGAAGCGGATAGATGAGACTGGTTGGCGTTGCTTGATTTCTTGACCTTTTACAAATACAATTATAACGAGGAAAAGTTGTATGTATATGTATATCTATAGAATGTAAATGAAAAGAAAAATGCAGAAATTAAAAGTAGGGTTATTTTAACATCGTCACTATCAAATTGAACTTGGTTGGAATTTAAATGAATTAATCAACGAGTTTGCGAAGGGCAGTCTTAACTCAATTAATTCATTTATATTTCTCATGAACGACATTTATTACCACTGGGGATTCTTCAATTATTGATTGAACTGGATCAGCCCATTTAAGGAAATCAGCTCAGATACGCTCGTTTCAGATGCTCCATGTCACCTCGTTTGTTCAAGGGAGAAAAATTTGAGTAATTATAGTAAATTAACTAATGACATTAAAACACCTATAATTAAGTGATTACATATACAGGGGATATTATAGGTAAAGGATTCATACATGAATAAGAAACAACACTAACAACACAACCACCACAACTTCTGATTTGAGTAAGTCCATAAAAGGTAGAATTAATATTCAAGCCTTGTCTCCCTCCAGCAATCAAACTTGTTGTCATTCTTTATGATATCGACTTTTATGACTTTATAACATTTAACAGACAGCAATTCCTGTCATAATGATGATCCAGAGAAGTTAGACAACAAACCTTACTCAAAAAACATGCAGATATTATTCGGTGATTATAAAATTTGAAAGATTTTGTGCAAACCGACCGACCGACAACAAGGAAATCGTTGCGAGGATCAAACTTCTTTTTCTTTTACGTTGGGAGCAGCAGGAGTCAATACGATTGACAAAAATGTGTAGTCATTTAGCCAAGAATTTATAAGGATACGTTAATTTCGTGGAACTTGTTGAACCACTTTCCGTGGTTAATCACTTCTTAGTTTTTGAAATCTACTACCAGAAAAACACAATGAACGATGAACTATGCTCATAAGCCGATGATGATGGCCATTATTCCTCTGCTTTTGCTTACTCTCATAAATTCTGACCAAGGTGTCCTTGCCATCAAGCTCATTGATTTTCAAGTGGAAAATAAACAAGATTTCGCATCTTTAATGACTATGCATGGTCTGTGATGATTCATATTTTCAGCAAAATTTGACTCTATCAGCCCCTCGTGGGTGAAGAACAACCGTCGTCGTCAGCAGAAGAAGAAGCAACAATTGTTTGTGGTCAATCTCCAAGAATCATCGATATTTGGGATTGTCTCGACGGATGATGGCTTATTCTTTGTATCGTGTGTCATCTCCATAAATATGTTGTACTATTATAAACTGGTCATCATCATTATTCATCTGCTCCTGCAAAAGTTTACTTCTCCTACTTCTTCAACCAAATTGGCTTAAACAACGTATACATGCATCATATCTAACAAGATAACCCTTCGAGTTAATTGGACGTAAACAGTTGGGGAAATTTGGAGGATGAGCAAACGTCACAATTCGCGTTGTTGCGGTTTTGGATATTTAATCAGCTCTTTTTAAGTCTAAGTCGGAGATAATTCCTTTTTGCTGACATAACCTTAAAATCCACCACCACCACAACCATAATATATAATCACCATAAGTTATTTGTCTCGATTTTATGCAAGAATATAATGTTCAAAAATATGCGACGCATTTTACAAACATTCCTGGCAGAAATAAAAGTGGATAAACTCGACAGACGAGTACGCTTAATGATGTTTTTGTTGAGACTATGTAAAAATGTTAAAATATTCTACAATTTTACATAAATCCCATTAATTTCCTCCTGGAACCTGGCTCTGTATATACATTTAATTACCAATAATATAAGTTTGTTGCATTCCTTCTTTTGTACTTGACTTGGCAGATTTATTCCAAACTTGACAAAGATTGAGAAGATAGATAGATACCAACAATTTAACTACCTTCTGTCATTATTGATTGCACTATTTACAATAACAACAACGTGGCATTTTAAAAACTGCATTGTAAAGGTCACCCACCACTGCACCACCTACCAACACAACTACATATTGAAGAGGAGGAGGATTGCATTGCCATTGTTTTTTGTTATTAAAGTAAAGCAAGCTGAAATATGCATGCATATGTACATGCAAAAAAATAAGGTGAGCAATTAATTCTGTCTGAATGAATGGGAAAGAAATGCATTCAGTTCGGTTCACAAATAAATAGCGGATGTAAAAAGAATGATAAAAAAGTAATTATTACCACCCAGAGTCCGGTCCACCAGGCAGCCCAACAATAGAAACGGTATCAAGAAAATGAAAATAAACATTGAATGCGGCGACGATGATGAGTCTGATAAATTCTTCTTCATGATGATTGTTATTTAATCTCTTCTCTGTCCTGATCTCCAGCAGGTCCTATCCTCCTATGAAAGAAAACATAAAAAAACATGAAAAAACATTCATTGACCACTTCATCATAATAATTATACGTCTCTTTTTATTATTTGAATCAGAATAATATATAAAATTCTTCATGTAAATGAAGATGAAGAGGACCACAATGCGCGGGTGCATCAACAATCATCACCATCATCATCTCATCATTTATGCTGTGTTATGTCTGACCATTATCAAAGCATTGTTGGTTGTGGTGGTTGTTATGTTTGTGTGTTCGAGTTGCCAATCTAATGGTTATTAAGTATGAATGTACATAGGACCACTTAACTTACTCTTCCTCAACCCATTCGTCCTTCTCCTCATCAGCATCATCTCAAGAAAGAAAGAAAGAAAGAATCTTCCTTCTTATTAACAAAAAGCAACAACCGGGTAGCAAGGCAGGATGTATGTATGTATGTATGTCGATGGATGTCAGTCAGCTAAATGATGGCGCCTCCTCAATAAAATAACCTGAGTTTACCGTTTTATCACTCTGACACTTAAAATATGTGAACTGTTTTAGTCAGTCCATTAGAGATTTTTATTATCCCTCTCCTGATTAATATAGTGTGAGCATGTATGAATGGAGGAGAGGGCAGAATACCAGGACATGATGATGATGGGAGTTGTAGCAAAAATCAAAGGGGAAAAAACTTGGTGTTGGTTTTGAATAAATGTTCGAATGCAGAATTATATTATACCATGCAAACAATCCATCCATCCATCCGTCAGGAACCGGCTTCTTAAACTTATTATTATTATTATTGCCCATGATACGCTAACTAGTAGCATCACATTATGATGTGCGCAAAGTGCTTTGTCTCTCTCGATATATTTGATCAACAGTTAGATTGCAGAGAGAGATTACTGTAGTTTTATTTTTACTTTGCTAAAAAACGGACAAGTTGAAGAAGTTGTGAAGATGAAGGTGCTTGGAATGTCCAACCGGTTAGTTAGTTAGAGAAACAAAATCTTACGTAATTTTTACTTGTGTATATGTAATAAATGAAGTTCCTCTCATTCCAATCATCATTATGACTTACAAGGGACTTTTATAGTTTAGTTATGTGTATGTATAAATAAATATGCGAAACTAAATTCATGTTGATTTGTATTAAATAATAGTGATATCATTCATATCGAATTAAGAAGTGATGTGATATGTCTCTTTAATAATAATCGTACTTAAATAACTTGAATAGTGACGATTTGTATCATTTGCATATATACATGCTTAAATGTACTACTTGCCTTTTATCATCAAATTACTCACCAACCACTTTATTCTTCATCATCCCAATAAAAATGTGCGCATTCTGTATTCCTAAAAGTTGTCTCATTTAGTTAAAATAATTTTCCAAGCTGCCCGATGACACATTAGTAAACATTAATGTCACAATGTTATAACAAACGATGTCCTAATTCTAACAAATTACGCCATCCAAGTAGGCTCGTCTGCATTTATAAATTAATTAATGCTTCTTCTGTACTTACTCATTCACTCATTTTGTAAATTGGTCATCACTCCATCTTATCTCATTTTGCCTCCTCCTTCTCTTAAATCCAAGTAAAAGAAGTGCACATTATTGTTGTACTGCACTGCAGATATAGGCGAAAGTGAAAAGCAGACATGTGCATAAGAAGTCATCTGCATGGTTGGTTGGTTGGTGACATGTTTTTTTTTTCAACAATGAATGACGCATATTTACTTTACTTTGTTAATTGCACAGTTCAAGTGTCCTTGAAGAAATCGCACGGATGGATCTCCGACCGAAAAGAAGAGTTGAGTGGACAATGACAATTGGACCGAAATTTGACAACGGAACTATGTAGCTCTTGTTTTTGTCCTCACCTCACACCATATACTAAACTAATACTATATACATAATTCCTATAAAATTGTTTGCTGTCCTTTTCTTTCTAGTAAAACTCAGAAAAAACGTTTGAAGTCGACGCTATTTTAGGAATCCTATTAATTTGTTGGTCTTTTTGAAAAGTCGTGGGTTTAACGAGCACATTTTAAAAATTGGTTGAAATTTTCTTTCTTCGGTGAAATAGAATGGGTGAGATATTATTGTGAAATTGTGTTGTTTTTATGTAATAATGAGTTACTCATGATTACATAATAAGAATATTCATGAAAAAACTAGCCTTTTATTTTTATTTTGTACAGGAGTAATAAAAGATGGGTAAATAGATAAACAGAAGGGTTAGTCTAAGTCAAACGTGATCACTTGCCAATATAATATGAATATAATATAAATATCACACATTGTATAATATATAGTAAATATAACCCCCTCCTGTTGTGCTTTGGTGGTTTGATGGTGCGGTCAATAAGCTTGTCTCAAAAATGATCTTGTAAGACGATACAAGATATCGTATTTGGAGATGTGTATCAACTTGCCTCGTCGTAAATAAAACGTCTCACACTTGAAATTGGCACCTTTATGTCACGACAGAAATGTCAAATTACCATAAAAGCTCTGTCCTGCTAACTAAGCTATGAATATGTAAGTACCTATATTCTTTTCATCGTACAAATTCTGATCTCAGAGTTTTTTGTCGAGGAGATCGACGCTTATATTTATTGAATCCAATCAGACACAGACGTTGACCAGACACATCCATAAATAAATAAATAAATCCATTCAATTTTTTTTATGCCCGGTTGGTTTTATATTACCGGCACATTTCTATATTCATTTATTTATTTATTATAGTAAAAGTGGCAAAGAAGGCTTTGAACTTTACGGTTTTTTAGCACTAACAATAACCTCCGTTGAGTCACAGACACTTGGTAGACAGGTCTAAGAAAGAGTTGGTTGGCGAAATAAAGAGATGCATGGTTGAATGAATAGCACTTGAAGAATCCCAATTATGGAAATGTCCGTTCTCACGGCAAACAGATTCTTCTACTACTACTATTTTATTTACTACTTATAGATTTATGTATAGTGTGAAGTGGGGTAATTAGACATTGATGTAATTCCTCTATTAAATAATGCTGCATCATGGATTGGATGATGGATGATGAATCTTCCTTTATAACTCAAATTGACATCATCCGGATTTGCGGTAGTGCATACGGAACTAACTATGGACACTCCAAATAAGATAAGTACACATATTCTAAGAAAAAAGGCGTAATATTTAATCCATCACGATCAAATATAAAAGATATGAATAATGAGAATAAATAATACGTAACCTGGTTTACTAAAAGAATATGCCGTTAACGGAAGACGACAAATTTTGACAAGTCAAGGGATTACAAAATACTGAATGTGTCTGTATATAATTATTGAAATTTATGAAAAGATGAATTCATAATTTGAATGGTTCCAGTGGTTTGATTTGGTTTGGTATGGCAGAGCTTTGTGTATGAACTTCTTTTTGTGTTTATGTACATAGTTCTTATCTTTATTCACAGATAAGTATAATAGGCATTGTGCTAATTCCGTGAAAAATCCACGAATCTGTAGAATGTGTTCGCTTTGTCAAGAGTTTAAACACACTTCAATTTCAGACAAAAAATACTCGTTTTTTCCTCTCTGTCTTTTTCTAGACGACAGAATGAACCTGGCAGTGAAGAGAGAAAGTTCAACTAAACAAACGAGCAGACGCTGCAATAAAGGGTCGAGTACAATGAGTTATCCAACAGTCAACCTCTGCTGAATACGTTTAGCCGAAGAAAGAAAGAACTGCGAACTGGGTGATGATAAGCAAAATCCGGACGAAGAGCTTGAATCCACTTCATTCATTTATTCCCTCCTCCACCGTCTCAAGTTTATTTTGTCAATTGAAAGAAAGAGGAAGAAAAAGAAGAAGAAAGGGTTCAAAAATTCGGAATCAAAATCGGCGTGCACTTGAATTGAAAGTGTTGCATCATTCCACCCACATCATCATCACATAACACCATTCCTTCATCTGATCTTCATCTAATTCTTTCTCTCTCTCTTTTTTATGTACAAATCCATAGCTTGATTGCACGCTTCAAAAAATCGCGTAAATTATTTATCCCGATTTGAATTTTTGAATTTGTCTGATTCTTATGCGGCTTGAGCTATGCACAATAATTGATGAAGGAAGGAATACGACTCGGTCTGCAACAAGAAGAAAAGTTGAACTCGAGGGCAAATAATTAAATAAATTCGCATCAAATCTTTTCATGTAGTTTCATAGTTCATTCGAATATTATAACGAGTGGACGGACGGACGTAGTTTGACCTTGATGTGGTGCTTTAATATGTACGAATAACTAAGAGGAATTATGTACATATTCGCGTCTGTGTGGATATTATCTTCCGTTGGTTTTTGCTTTGCAACTCAACAATCAAACCAAACCACCACGTCAACCAGTTATCATCATTATTGATGTGAGAAAGCAAGAAATTGTTCAGGATGAGATTTTTAGGACTCAAAGGTCGTCACTAGGTGAGTTAAAGGGTGGTGAATTCGCTAATTGGTGGATTTCTGGAAATTGCGGCGGCGTCAGAGTCGATGACCCATTAATAATAATCAGGAGAAGAAGGTTGAGGTTAACTGTTTTATGATTGTGGAGATGTGGACATCATCCAGCAGACAGTAATGTACAGTAAATGTAGGAATATTATTGGGAATTAATACCGGGAGCGGGTCTTCTTCTTTAAACCGGAAGTATCCTTGTCGCCGCACGAATACGAACACACCCAGCCTGCATTTATTTATTGAAGCGTGTTTGTAGAGGAGATGAGGTTGAAGGAAACCTGTTTGAAGGACTTTGAAGGTTTATTAAGTATTTGGCGCAATAAAGCAATCCTGAAGAAAACGCTTGCTATGTTCCGCTTTAGCTTTATTATAGTTTAGCCTGCATGTTCTGTTTGTGCAATTTTTTGTTGTTATCGGGTAAAAAAACTTGTGTTGATGTTGGCACCACTAGTTCAATGAACTTATCTCTTTGGACCGTGTGAATCCTTACAATTATCATTAGATTTCACTGTAATATTCGACTGACCGTCATTACCACTATTCAGTTCCTTCCTACAAAAAAAATCGCATCTTATTCTTATTATTCTGCTCTTACTCTGCTCAACGGAACCAAACTTATCATCCGCCAACTGTGGTTACATCCATCCACCATCAGATCAGCACAAACCAACAACAACAAAGCGCATCTCAGCAAGAAGAGAAGAAGCCGATCCGCTAACGTTGGTGGTTGTTACGATTAACCCTTGATGATGATCATCTCTTCATACTTGAACATTGTGGATAGGGTTCAAACCATTCAACGCAGCGTGGAGGAAATGATGGATGGATAGGATGTGCTAATTTCCATCTCACCAGATTAGATTACATCACAGAATATGCGAACACTCTCCATTTTGTTGAATAAGTTTGGAATTCGAATAATGATTTTTAGCTTGTGCTTCAACTCGGATGAGGAACAATGTGCAACCGTTAATCATCTTTCTTTCGATTCAGAAAATGACCACTACACGATATATACACAATACATATACTCACTCAATTTGGACATGAAGAACATGAATATAAGAAAAACAACATTTATGTAAAAGCAATAATAATCCTGCTGAAACCAATAATTATATACAGACGAACAAAACTAATTGACATCGATCTTGTCGATGATAGCCCTCAAAGATTTGTTCTTATGCAGAAAGAATGCAAATTTCTTTACTATGGTGTACCTAAATGCCAACTTCCTTGACATTGAACAGCCCTGAACTTGAACGGATACCATCACCACCGACTTGTTCAACCCAAAAACAGAGTTATTCTTTTACAATACATACGGCCTCATTTTGTGCTAAATCATGTTCTAGCCTATTCAACAAATTACTGGATCGGATGTCCAAAGAATAACATTACAAAAGTGCATGAAAATGATAACCCATTATTTCAATGCGTTATTCTTCTTCTTGTGACTACACACGCACACACGAAAGAGAATTTTAACAAAAGTGGTGGAGATTAGATCGAAAGTAATTACAAGTTCCGAGAAAATTGCATATTATGATTCAACCCACTTACACTTCAAGAAGCTTATATACAGTTTATTTATTACATCACTTATTTGATCTGTACTCTTCTTATGCAATATTTATTATCTTCTCCCCTGTTTACTACCTTTCTTCACACCTTGCAACTTTTTGAAGCTTCCGGTTTACGATGCAGTGCAAAAACGGGATCAATTCCCTATGGCATGATTTATTATATTCTTTTTTTAAATTTTGGGTTGTAATTTCAGCTTATCGTTGAAATCTTTCCTTGTTTCTGGAGCAATTCACTACGAAAAGATTCTCTATAACTGTCTGTAATTATAAGCCGCATAATTGTGAAACGGGATAGTATACACATAAGAACACACCGGAATAATAGAGAAAACGATTATTAAAGTCAATTTGATAATGACCAAACTTCTTCAAAACAGCATCCTGCCATCCATCCATCCATCCAATCCATCAGAAAATCAAACCAGTCAAGCATAAAAATGTAAACAATTAATAATTTACCAACCAAGCCATGCTGCAACTATGTATTAAGCAAATGAGCAAATCTATGTATCTTCTTCTGACAAACTTGAATCTTTGCATGATGATGATGACGACGAGTTTCCTTTGTATACAAACAATTTACGCAGGGAAATATGATGCTCTTCAAGTTTCATTCACCAACAGACCAGTAATTCGTCAAGGAGCAAAAGTGCCACAAAACAATTGAGATGAGTGAGTGCAATCAAAATCAATCAATACATACATGTCTAAAAAGAATCGCATGTTTAAAGAAGAAGAAGCGGTTCAATACCTAATAACACGTTTGCTTTACATTTGCATCTTGAAGGTTGTTGTGGAAGAAGAAGCACAGCATTTAAAAAATAAAATGCGTAAAAATCTTGCCTCTCATCAAAAAAGTGTAGGTCGAAAGACGCCAGGGATTTTAAAATGAGCATAAAATTTGCAATTACAGTTTTCTGTAAAAGGTATGACAGACTAGATGATTCCAACTATTATTTAATTGTGGGGAAGTTATTTATAATGCAAGAAAATCAAGTCCAGTACTTTTCAACAAGGAACTGCATTACGTGGAATAGATAGATAAATGCTCTTATGGATAATTATAATAAGGAGAGAATCATCTTATCATAGATGGATGAGATCATCATCTGGAAGTAATTTCCACAAATTTGTACAAAACAAATGAAGACTTGCATAATTGAAAAGGACAAAGAATAAATGTTCAAAAAAATTAGTATTGGACTTATATAGTCAAGTCAATGGAAATAATAATAATAAAGTGGAATCATTTTCATGATCATGTTTAAGGTAATCAATATCATGGCACTCTTGTCGTTCTTGAGAACCACATAAATTTATCCATGTAGTATATTACGCTTATGCAAATATGTATGGACTCATCTTCACCAAAATTGCGGAAAGAGATTCATTCTAGCTTTGGGCAGACAGAAGACGAAGATGCTGTATTAAAGGTCTCGACAAAATTAGCAGGAATCAACGGAGCATACAAATTCTTACATACCGACGAACTTTTTAATATTATATATGCATTCGAAGGATAAAAAAATATGCACAACTAACTTGTATAACTAGACAAAAGTCAACGATGAGCTTGGTTGGGTTGGTTCGAGTCGTGAGTTCATTTGTGCGCAATTCTGATGGAGTCTCACACTCAATACTATTTTTTGCACTTCTAATTAAGATCCTGATTGACAAAAAGCTAATTTCTGCATTAGGATGTCGCAATAATTTAGTTTTTGCAAATTCTCATCCCACAAGTATGCAGTATGAATGACCACAAGCGTATATTCCGATTTTCATTTAAATATTCTGGAAAAAAATTCACCACTTTGATCTAGTAGGTGCATATAAATATTGATTTTGTTTCAAGATCAAATAAAACATGCTCTTTGTTTGTGGTTTGGTTTGTCATAGCAATTCGTGTAATGTAGAATAATATGGATTTGATGCAGTATTTGCAGACGCAGATAAAATGTATGAATTTGAGATGCAAATTTCTACACAAGGTTCAAATAAAATGATTGTTGGGATGTCAGAGTGTTTGATAAGGTATCATTATTATAAGCCTGTGCCCCTCCTTCACTGCTGGAGGAATTGACTTGTTGGGGCAGTTTCGGTACTACGGATACATACAACTAATTGCATCAAGTACATATAATAATGCAGTAGTACAACATGTACATACATCATCGAGTGAAAAGTTTGGGTACATTGTGAATGTACTCGTTCGTACTTCCCAATTCTCAGGAAGGAAGAATGAAACACACTACTTCCACCTTAAAGAATTGTTGGATACAAATTCGCCTCAGTTTCCTTGACCTCCTATTATTCAACACTTTTAAGGCAAGCAAGATATCTATACATACAAAAATGCAAATATCAATCTGCACGAACGCTGTGTGTAATAGTGACTTTGCTGCATGTGTGATGTAATAGTCTACTCTGCGCACCTTCTTCCAAGATTGACTTTAGAGATTACTTGCTATCACCGACGAATCAATGATTGGTGAATGAATTACAAAATGATGACTGAATCACTTCATACATAACTTATTCAATAACTGCATGGTCGAGCTTCTTGAAGTCAGTCCTCACTTAATTTATTTTTAAACAATAATTTTGCATCATCCGCTTCCACTTGAGACTAACCTTACATAAGGTCTAACATATGTAGTATTAGGGTACGTGGTTGTGGAAGGGAATACAATAAATAAATAAAGAATTTTCCATCCTAACTAAATTCAGCTAATCCAAATAATAATAATTTAATAATGATACAAGTACAAGAACTGAGAAGGGATACTATTGTGCCATAAAATAATCAATGTTTGTTGTCAGGAGGTTACTGAAAGTGGCAAAAGTCCAGTTGTACGATCAGACGTTGAAAGTAAAAGGATTTTTTTTTATATTCCTGCTTATTGTTGTATGGCTCCTTTTTATGTGTTACAACTATCTGGCAGATTTACGATACAAATAGACTGCACATTGAGAATAGTAAGAATAAGTGAGTACATAAATGCAGTGTGGAGTGGATCAATGTTAAAAGAATGGCTGGCTTGCATTCGCCAATGATCTCTGCCTTCATGCAAAATGTCAAATACTGCAGCAAGTCGCTAATTAAGTCAAATGCAACCTTCAACTCATCGCCTTCCAATTTCTGATTTTTGTTGCAGCTCACAGAAAACAATGTGTGATCACTTACTTATCTTATTACTTGTGTACATGGTCATTAATATTAAAATGGAATTGCACTTTTATTCATTTTATTTTGCATACAGATGGATGCATACTGGTCTGGTCTGGCCTATCTTTTGAGGACTGGTTCACCAAAGAAAATAGGCTGATCTGATGTGCATACGACGACAATAACGACGACTTTTGTGGTGATGCATTATTATGCACACATGCATCTCTTTCTTTAACCAAACACTATTTAGGTAAACTAGTAGATAGATAGCCAATTGAAATAACTTAATTGTACAGTCGTCAATGCCAAAACAACTACCACCAAATTTCTTGCAATGCATTTTCTACCTAAAAAATGGAAATCCTAAAAGTAGAGGCAAAAATAATATATATGAGAAGCAACTTCCCTCCCGAATCCGGACCCTTCTTTCCTACCATCAATTTTCGACAGAAAGAGAAAGAGAAAGAAAGAAAGAATATAAAGACACGCATTATCGACTGCTCTGACCATGTTATGCAATCTTATGCGACATTGTAAACTGTAATAATGACAATGATGGTGATGGTGTGTGATCGGATTTAAGGACAGCAGAATAATAATACATGGCTAATATTACTAGGCTGCGGTTTGCATGAGGTTAGTAAACTGCATGCATTTAAGCACGTATGTATGTATGTATGTCCAACCAGGAAACATGATGGGGAAACTCCTATATGGGTTTCATGCCTACTACAAAAATCTGTCACCGAACGAGTGTTTGATCAATGAGCAATAAAATGATAGTTATGTCCATGAACGGATGGAGACTAATAATCGTGCGGGGTAAAAGAATCAATTGGGCAACCGGTATATTATACATATTGCCTTTATACATGGCATGGCATCTATTTGTCCCTTGTTTCCACAATTCTAGATTTACAACGTTCAAAACTCTTGATTAAGGTTGTAAGATAGATAATGATGATATGAAAATGCGATTCTCGTATAATTGACAACTTGAACACTTTTACAGTCGATGAAATATAACAAAATGAAGAATAATCACTTACAGTTATAAAAATTCTCCTTATTGAATTGAACTCAGTGGTGAGTCGGACTCTGCTTAAAAATTCCGACGGTGGGTGATGATAGCGTGGTACTGGAATAGCGGAACTATATAACACCCAAATTCCACACAAGTCCGT
Organism: Folsomia fimetaria; assembly: GCA_034695645.1. Lineage (NCBI taxonomy): Eukaryota > Metazoa > Arthropoda > Collembola > Entomobryomorpha > Isotomidae > Folsomia > Folsomia fimetaria. The sequence continues at coordinate 21,633 of JAQFZJ010000180.1, read as the reverse complement.
TTGTGGTTTTGATCACTTAACTGTGAAAGAGTCTCATCATCCTCATCTCGAGATTAGCTTATGGTTAAGTTAAGTCACAAAATTAATAATAATTGTTGAACAGTATTTTTAAGAAACGTCTCAAATTTCTCTCCGTCTCAAATTTTCGGCGTCTCAGATTTTCATGAAAATGGAGAGTGTCCACTTGTATGCACTACAAAATGTTGTGTTGTTTAGTGTGTAGAAAGGTGGCCAGGTCAAGGTGGTGTAGTAGTGTAAAATGCAGATACTTTTACTACTGTAGACTTGTGGTGTGTATGGCGTTTGTGATGGTCACCGTACGACAGGTGGGCCTGAATTGAGCAACAGTACCAAGTGGACAATGGTTTTTGGGCAACTAACTGACGCTGCTTGCTATAATAACTGACGACGACGCTGACTGAGGTGCAAGTTTGGAGGGTACCATACCAAACCACCAAGATTAAAGAAGAAGACGAAGAAGGTGGATATACATAGACTTCTTGCTTTTGCTTGCTTTAGCTTAGTTTGTGGGTTTGTGCAATGTGAAGGTAGGGAATGGATGGATTAATGGTGAAAACAACGCGCTGTGTGATACTCCGAGGAGACAAATGAAGGAAGTAAGCATTCCCAGGTAGAAGTAGAAGTAGCAGTCCTTCCTTCCAAGTCAGTCGAAATTTGCACAAGTGGAAGAGTTGGACCACCAGAAGAAGAAGTAACCGGGGGTGCCATGCCACTACCCGTACGTTGATTTGATGGTGGCTCTTCTCTTTTCGCATAATATGAAAATCATACATATGCACCTTAACTTAACCGTATCCTCTCCTCGCAGTCCATATAATATTATTTACTTAAATCCGCTTCCAATTAACAAACTACTCACTGGATTTTGCAAGTACAACATTGCATTTCCCACGACGACGTGTACCTCATACATATCGTGAGTGATTCCCGAGCAGTTTGCATATTTATGCGATAGTGACATTCCCAAGCGTGACATCCGCACTTGACAAACCATTCAGAGCAATGAATAAAATTAAATAAATAATAATATTGCATATGAGGAAATTGAGTCACTAATTAATTAGTTAATTATTTAATTAAGTAATTAGTTAATTTCTTAATTCTCCAGGATGAGACAAAATTGCAATTATTAATTTGAGATGGATTTTTTTCATACAACCCGACTTCCTTGAATGATGAAGTACCAAGTATTTCATAAATTCATGAATATTTTATTTTGGATAAGAGGATGATGATGATGATGATGATAAGATACAATGTTATATAATAATAACCTAAATTATCTAACTTGTGGAATTATTATGGGCATGAAAGAATGAATATATTATGCGCGGATTCTGCTCTTCTACAAAGAATGCACTTAATTATTCATAATTCTGTAGCATTGTACATTCGTCAACAACTTTTGGGTATTGGTTATTCCATCATGTAACAAACAAATATAGGAAGGAATTTGCCTTGATTGATACCTAACCAACCATGACCGCACCCAATCATAAGAAGATCATTTCGTTTGTTTTACGTCAACAACTATTTTTTTCTTGGAAACTAAACTTTACTCTTCAGGTGATTCCAATCATTTATTCGACTGCATAATCCAAGTACACATCGACTTTCTTGTGAGTCACCTAAAATTGGTTGGTTGGTATGCAATAAGAAAAATAAAAATCGGGAGTAAGATAATGGTGACGATGATGATGATGATTCGTCTTTGAAAGGAATGCGGACGGAATGTATCCCAATTTCCCTGTTGGCAAATAAACTGCAATTACTTTTGTGACATGATGTGATGCATCACAATGTCAATTAGTGACATGCATATCTGTAGGTTTACTATACCGACGGACCGAGATCATTGTCAATGTTATGATTAATACAAATCCAATAACTGGTCCATCCACATCAGAGAAAGAAAGAAGAAAAAATCATGTAATTTACAATATAATGCATGTATGCCTTAAAGGAGTAAATATCATCACATAATATCCATTTTATTGAATCTCATCCTCATCATCCTGAATAGAAATTAGTACTGTAAACCCCAGTTTGCTTCATGAAAAGCATGTTTGCCATGTCATTTGACCTAATTCATTATTGCTGTTCAGCAACTTGACAGCTTTTCTATTCCCTCTTTTTATCTTGTTGTCATCATGTACATACATTGCGAATTGTGCACATGATGATTGTACTTATGTTGTAAATCCCAAAGGGCATTATTTATTTTCTAGGATTTATTTATCTCTTCTTGATGTGATGATGATGGATTTTAGATGCATTCACAAAACAGGAATTATTGTTCACAAAAAAAGCAAAGGTCGTCTCACCTGCATTGATTGCACAACAAGTCGATATTTATCTGACATAAGTGCAGCACAACACAATACAATCTACTACACATGCACATGCATACAGTGTTTGGTTGGTTGGTTGGATGGATGGATGACAGTGACAATGAATGTGGTAAAAGCAGTGAGTGAACTTTCTCATGCTCACTTCCGTCATTCATTGTATGCACGACAAGGCTGCTTACTTATCTTACCACCACGGAGAATAAGTACAAGAAAGAAGAAGACGAGAGGTATGCAACAACAACGGTAATTCTTCTGTGTTCTTCCCATTCTCATCATCATCGGACACCATTGTATTATGTATGAACGACTATATGATGGACGGATGGTAGATGGACTGCATCAACATTTATCACCTCAGCAGCAGCATCAGATCTTCTTCTTTACCACTTTTTTTTACCTTCTCTCAAAATGTTATGATTCTTAGCCCCATTTGCCTGAGTCAAGATGCAAACTATTCATCTCACCTTCACTTCACTCCAAAGAATCCATCACTACCCGGTCGGCTTTTGCTTCTGTTCTGCTTATTATTCTGGTGTGGTATGTGGTACACAAAAGTAAGTTCGACAATAAAACCCTAAAAATATCCATGGGCGATATAATGCACCTACTTTTTGCGGATGCCAATGCCACCCTTAATTCGTTCTGACTTCCTGTTGGGCGAAAATCAGTGTGTTACTGGGACAGTGCTAACTCATTTCGGTGGTTGGATGAAATGAAGGAATGCACATATTTCAGTCAAACCCTAAATATATCTTTCAACACCCTTTGTGAGAATGATAATTAAAATCAAATTTGCAGCATCTTCTTCTTTATTAGATGTATGTATGCGTATTTTTATTACGATTAGCAAGAAATTCTATTCTTGTTATTAAAGGAAATGTAATTCCTATATCATACCAATTGAATTAGCTAAGTTTGTGTTTCAATGATAAAGAGACTTTTGTGATTTTTTTGTCGTTCTTCTTATTGGTCATATAACATAACGGAGCTTAAATGGCTTTTAGCACGAGGAAGTTGGTGGAATTTACAAGCTCATTTTATTATGATTAGGGCGCATATACAGATCGACATATTATATTTTATGGCATCCATGCACATACGCATATCATATACATGCATACATACATACCTACACTGCATCGGGAGTCAATGAATGAATACATCACAGTTAAAAGTTTTAAGTCTTGTTTATTTGCAAAGTGTGCGAAATTGTGTAGATTTGCATATGCCACTAAGCTGGGAATGCTGGGAAATTTTTAGTCGTGATTTTCAATGACTTTTCAATTACACCAACGCATTATATTATATATTGATTGAAAATCCATATTAATATAACAATCTTGACTAAATTTGCTGGAACAATTCTTCAAAAATGGAAATTGTTTCACACGCAACCGCACAAACATGAACTGATGATGAGTTTTTACGAATTTGGAAAACATGAATGTCAAAAATCATCTTAAATTAGGAATGCAATGCATTTAATCCACCTAACCTCGTCAAAAATAATCAAATTTACACGACGTTTGTTTGCATACCAAAATAGGACCATAATTATAAGACACTTAATTTGTAAAACATAAGGTTATCATTCTTCTAACATAGTTTTTGATTCCCTTTTTATGATTGCAAGTATAAAACTTATAAATGCTCATGTTTTTACCAAGGACAATTCCCACCCAATATCTAGGAAATATATGGATGTGGATTGATTGTTATTTGCTGCCATAAAAATGCGCTTTGATGAAATGGTGACATGGAAGGCCAAAAAAACATGCTGGACAAATGTTTGATCTATCAAAAATAGCAATTTCGAGATAAATGGATGCATATAATTCTATATTTATTATTTATCCGGTATTGTCATCACTAAAACAGGAGTTTCGTAAAATTTAGTAAATTTTTTTATATCAAATTCACATAAGTGCATCAGGAATGCGGATTATTTCAATTAAATGTGAATTTAATTCCTCCTCCACTTCTTTCTTATGATGCTGACTTATCAAAGGCGATCTTGACCACATCTTCTTCACTGGGCTGAACTATATAACATTATTATTATTATATAAAAATACAGTAAGTTGTTGTCAATCAATCCCACGACGTTGGTGGAGGATTTTCCTTTTATGTCGTGTGGCAGGCAGGCTGAATGAAATTTTGAATGTGGAGCTTTTACTGTTTGCTTGAGAAACGTTAGATCAATCAATATTGAATCATCGTCATTTATGAAATGATTGGCACATAATAATGCACTAATCAATGCCACTGATCATTGTGGGTTGTTGTTACATATATGCATTGGCGGATGTTTTAGTGCCATGCCGTGCAATAATATTAATAATGTGTGTATCTCATAGTATGATGATGATGACCAAAGACCTGTGTGTGATAATTCTCACTACGACGTCTATCCCGTTCATCTTCCATTTCTTTCATGGTTTGTATTTGATAAACGTAAGGTAAGTGATGTTGTTGGAGATGAGATTAATATGATCGAACGACTTGCTATCAAGAGAAACAAACAAAAGGCCACTTTTTGCCATAGTGGAGTGGAAGTGGACCCTTCATTCTACAGTTCAAATATCAAATCTCCGTTAATTACAGATCAAGGTCTTTTCGACGTAAAAGCATGTGTATCTGTATCATTCTTCTCACTTTGATGTGTTCTGCTTCTTAATTTTATGGACTGGTATGTTTCCGTTTAGATTTTTAAGGCAGTTTAAAGATGTTGTTATAAAGAAATTGGATAAGATTTGTATAAGACGGGTTTTTTAAAGGTTGCTTCTTAAATTTACCCTCGATTTCCGCACAACTGAACCTCATCCGGCAACAAGTACAATCTCGCTCCACAGGTTCCAAAAGAATGCCAATGTTTTCTTGAATATAAAAATCTTCCCGAAAACCTTTTGTTCCGCCGGAGAAAGGAGTTGAGCTAATTTTGATACAAATCGTAATTTTGCACAAGTCATGACTCTGTTGGTTGGTTGCATGCGATGGTTGAGAACAAAGAGCACAGGGCATTTAAAACAAGACAATGGGATATGACGACGAGCGATGAAAGGAAACGAAGCAAGTGCACCAACACCTTGAATCGAATTGTATTAATGCAAAGAAAGATAGGAGTTGCATAATAAAGAAGACTTTTAAACAGTTCTTCTTCGCAAGTAGAAAATGATGGAGATTGTCCAAGAAAGGAAGGATTGCTTAAATTCGATCTCTTCTACTCCAACTCCTCTTGCAGGTACCACACCATCTCTGTTTACTTATATTATAAGGTTATCATCATGACATACTGTATCAGAGTCGGTAAAGTTTGACCTTACATTTAGTACTACAGATACTATACCATCACTATTATTTATACCACAATTAATTGGCACGGGTTGAATTAAGCAAGGATGATGATGATAAGAATATGTGCAGATTATTCAACCCATGCTCATTCTTTCTAAAATCGTGTTGGATTTGAGGTGTTTCGAGCTTTTCTTAGTGAAGTAAGCCCGAGTTTATTCTACTTACTATGCATACCATGATTTTCGAAGATGATGATGCGTTGGTTTCACTATTCTTTACTTTCTCTCTCTCACACATGATCTTACTCCTCATCCATTCAATGACAAAAGGAGCCTTGGAGTGTAAACTTTTGTATTGAATGTATTCCAAATTATTGTGAAGGAAAATAAAGAACAAAAAAACCAAAGTTAAAAATTCTCTTTGTTTGGAAGAAAGAGCAAGTATTTGTATTTATAAGCATACATGAATTGTATACATACATTTGCAGCAGGAGCAGATAATATACAATTTTCTACAAATATGCTCAATAATGATTCAAAGCACACTTGAACTTGAGCCAAGTTCAACGTAATGATGATGATGATGATGACGACGATTTTAAGTACTTCTTCCAGTCAGTCAGTCATTCTTTACTTTGCATTTAAATTATGCAACACATTATTACATTACAATAATATATGTACGTGCATGGTGGACATTGGCAATGAGGATGAACATGATATCTCAATTAAATGACATGATGCCTCTCGCCACGACACACTACATTTTAACACGTTGCCAACATTTTGTAGTAGTGGTGCATTCGTTGTAAAAGTGTTTGTTGCACTTCATTATGATTTATTGCACTTCATCATAATATGGTCATCTCCTCTGCAAAAGAAAGAAAGAAAAGACACACCATTCGTCCATCCGGCGGCACTTTGCTGGTTATATTTGGACAATGCCGTGATTTGTTTGTTTGCTTATTTAATCTCCACACACCACACTACTCTGGTTTATTTATTGCACATTATTATAATGCATAATATGCACTTATTTTTGCAATGATTTTCTAAATGCAAGCTTAATGAATAAATGAATGAACGAACAATATGTTCCCCATTTCAGGTACGTTTTTGTTTGCTTAATATTATGCCTTACAATTTAAACCATCTCAAACCCAAAAGTGTTTTGGTATGTTATTTATGTTGATGCCAATCTAGTTGGTAAACCTGAGCAGAAGGAAGGAAGGAAAGAGCACTTTTTATACTACATTTGTACAATTTGTGGAAAAGGGTTAATTACTCTTGTAGTCAAAAATATACAATGAGAGTGAACAACCAACAAATAAGGTGTGGATTTTAAGACGAAATGAATCGTCCGTATGTGGAAGTAAATCGTACAATTCTTGCATTACATACAACCTCATCTTTGTTTGAATCTCTTATACGAATACAAGTAATTGTAAAACAAGGTTTTTTTGGATTACACATAAAATCCTTCAGTAATAGCTCGTAATTTAGCATCCTTCCTTCCTTCCTTCCGTCTTTAAGATGAAGCTGGAAGTTATAAGTTAAATTGTTGGCAGAGGATTGCAATGCAATTATTATTATGTTCGCTTTTGCTGTATAAATGCAGAATACATACATTGTTTTGATTTGTATATTTTCTATAGTCATGAATTTAAATTGCCGATGCATGTGGCTTATTTAGCTATAGGCTTGCATTTCATACCACGTGCATCCTAATAGCGTGATATTAATAATTTGTCTTTTGAGACAAGAAACTTGGGCTTTATTGTTAAATTCCCAATTTTATCAGATGAGATGGGTGCAGTACTAACTGCACGATCATTAATTATTTGATTGAAATTTATGCAACATAATATCGGAAGTTAAATAATGATGAATCATGCATAAATAAAAATCTCACCCATATACATAACTGACTAACTGACTGATTGACTGCCCACCGAAGTTTGAGGTACCTGTCACCAAAAATGTGCAGTTTGGATAGTGCTCGCCGTCATAATCGTCATCTTTCTTATATAAAATTCCGCACCGTCAACTCCTATTCGTCCTTAATGTTCCTGAACTTTATAAATAGCATTTAATTAAAACCGCAGACAATGATGCATTTGTCCGTCCGTATGGCGGTAGGGAGGGAGTAGTGGTGACCGAGTTACTTATCATCCCTGCTGTAAAAAAATCACTTCACACCTGTCAACAAGGGATCCATTAACCGTTTATTTTAATAAGTGTAATAATTAGCTGGCAGCTTACAACAGCCCGGAATGATTGATGACGGGCAATCATGAGGAGGAGGTGATGGATTTAGAAGCTTGGTTCGTTCATCGTCATCTGCAATATTCAGAAATCCACCACATTATTCACATATTGAGAAGAGCTGACAGGGTTGAAAAATTTGATATTATTTATTCATTGTCGGTCGGGCCAAGTTGAAAGCCAATACATGATGAAAGCTCCGTTAAGTTGAACACTTATTGCAAAAAGATGATGATTACGATGACGTTCCTGCTCCCACTTGCAATTATTTAAGTAAAGAGAAATAAATATAATATGTGTGAATGGTCAGGGTGGAGGTGGACGAAACAGGGCTCTTCTGAAGGAATTTTTAAAGCGAAATTAATTGCAAAAAGATCGAACAAGTCAAGTAATGCATACAATACACAATACACCACACACGGGCGGCCTTATACTTATTTGTTCACCGCACGTATCATAAATATTTGGTATCATAAATCGAATAGAAAGAAGAACATCTTTTACGTTATGTTGTACCAAGATGCAGAAAACTTGTATTTGATCGTGTTGTGTGGTGTGTATTACCGGTGTCAATTTCATGATTTACAAATTTTATCATATCCGCGATATTTGATAGGTACATCATTGTGGTGTGGTGGGATTAGGGTAAAATACATGATTTGATAATGATCGTGCATGGACGGAAACAATATTTTCCTGTTCTGTTAAAGTCAGCAAGAAATAAAGAAATGAGGACGACGAATAAAGATGAAATAATAATTCTCTCCTGTTCGCCATCGTCGTCCATCATTCATTCCGTAGAAATAAGACGAATAAATCCTGTTCCGCCAAGTGTCATTATTATTAGTTTCCGTTAGTCTCAACTGAAACGACGACGATGGTTTTTTCCCCTTGCTTGCTCACTCATCGCTTGATGATAACCACTGAAAATCCAGTTAAGTAAGAAGAGAATAAGATGCATACATAGCCTTTCACCCTTGCACCAAATCTCTTTGTCTGCATGATGGCTGCATGGTCACACAATTTGATCATATCCAATCCATCTACAACATCATAAGACGATGTTGTTGGTCTGTAATGGTGATTACCCAAATCGTCCTTTTATTACTGTAATTATTATGAAGCTTTCTTTGCATTATACCGTATACATACCATGCATCGAGTTATGCTTCCTTTCTAAGTAGTCGTCAAAATTCGCTATCTCATCACATCAGTTCAGTCGTCTTTTGTGGTCAATATCAATATCATTGTCATGTACTTGCAGTCAAATCAAGTCAACAATTTCCTTGAACTTGAAATCGATATTACATAAATTACATAAATGTTATATAATACAATGAGTGCATGGTGTATGTTGGTGCATGATTGTTTCAGTCCATTTTTTTTATTTGCTTATTATTCGAGTTTGTAATTTTGTGTTTTCTGTCTGTCTGTCTGTGTATACATTCTTATTGTGCGATACACACACCACAACTGAATTTTGCAAATTTAGCGAAACAATGAATAGTTAATTGGGATTTGTAGGAAATGTTATGTATCTTAAAAATGCCTAAAATGCAATATCTTGCTTTCCTTTGTAATTCACTTAGCATTAACAATGGTCATAATTTGACTCAATCAATCAATACAAATATTTATTATCCAGTATATACCAGACCAGTGTAATATCTAAAAATACTACAAATCTCACATGCATACTTTCATTACATGGATTTTTTGGACCAGGGAAACTACTGTTGTTGAAGGTTACAAATAATTAATAAGATATGAAAATATTATCTGATTTTGTTGTCGCACATGAAACAAAAGAATTCCAATGTGAAAAACAACAATTAGTTGTGTTGTGTAGTGGAGAATAAATCAATTTGGCATTTTGTCGTCATTTTGTCATTGAGTGTCACCCAAGTTTTTGAATTTAAAAATTGAGGAAATAGAATTATAGAGAATGAATCTGCAATAAAAGAGTCAACCTGTTGGATTGTCTTCCTTCAGAGGGACAAAATATAATAGCTAGCCACATAGCTTAGCAGGAATCATAAAACAATAGGGTCCTCCTGCAATTTTTGTATGATGCCGTCGTTGTCAATGTTTAGATATTTATTTCTGTATATGTATTAACTTGACAAATACATTTGTAAATGAGTCCAAAACTGCGTAAGTTAGTTTTTTTTGCATTATTCGCACACGCTTTTTATTATCTCCATCCATCCACGCTTATTTTTTTCTAAAAGTATTGTTTTGAGCTGAGCATGCATTGCAATAAGAAGTGTCACTACACGAACTTGATGAAATATGTCGAAGATGATGATGGAATTTGGTTGAAATGACAACAAACAGCAGTAGCAACCTATGTATCGATCTCGACAGTAGTCGACAGTGAATGAATTGCAAAAGTTTTAATAAAAACAGAGAAATTGAAACAAAGTTTATTTATCATTTCCTGAATTCTAGTCAAAGTCTCCTCAATGCAGGACAACCTTGAAGAACAACCTTCTACAAATCTTGCACTTTTCACAATAAAGTCGTTAAAATAGCTTTGCGCTATTCTTCTAATATTATTATTAATTTCTATTTATTTTTCTTCATGTGGTTTGGTCTGTCTGTGATGATGAGGAGAAGAATCAAATGTTTGAATTGACACTCACTTGAATGCTAACAGACAGATACATACATATAACTGATATCCGTGCTTAAGCAATGATGACCGCCAATAACTTCCACTGCAATGCAATAGTATAATAGGTAAGTATATAATAATAACCATTAACTATTGTCTTCAAAAGTCGATGAAGATGAAATTACCAACTTTGAGACTGATTATTATTACATGAGGTTTCTTTAGGTGGGTGAGTGGGTGGCAGTGTCAATGGTGTGGTTGGTGTTGGTGTTGGTGTTGGTATTATACGATGGTGTTAGTTCCTGATATGAAGATAATGTAATGTAATGGATGCATCATTGCAAACACACTTATCAAATATTTACCAACTTATTCTTGGACCACTTTTTGAAGATGACAAAGTAAGTGTCCAAGTCTGAAGAAGATAATCGTGGCGACATGATGATGATGACAAGCACAGACTTACATAAGGTCGGCAAATATTTGAATATTGCACCTATGTGAGTAGTCATTGTTGCTTTTCCTCCATCATTAGTTATTAATTCTTTCTCCTTGGGTAGTACCACACCATATCACCTCAAGTCTTCATCCAGTCAAGGTGCATGTCACACTTCACTTGAATCATCATGGAAAAGAGAGAGAGATGAAACGTTTATTATCTATTTACTCTATTCGACACACTTATCATTATATGTTATTGGGTCGACATGAATGACACGGCCTTTAAAAACTTTGAATGCTGGCCTATATACACACTTGCAGGGATGACTTATATAATAATTGACTTCATTCCACCGGCGAGACGATTCGACTCTCCTCCGAAGATATTATTATTTATTTATGTCTTTTTTATGAAGAGAGAAAACCGTATTTCACCATCTCTCCACACACAATTCATCCCCGCAGGTACCTATATGTACCTATATGTATACATAGGTAGGTCAGTAGTGAGTTGAATGAATATATGAAGTGGGCATAATTGTAATAATTTAATTTCTTTCCGTCTTCTTCCTTTTTCTGCACTGACTTTAATTGGGCGTTGCTTTGCATGCAAATAAGAATTTCCTGCATAATAAGAATAAGAGCAAGATCATGTGTATTTATTATTATTATATTGGGTCAAATCCCTTGTCATCGTTGGACCTAAATTAGTTGCGGACATAATAACCGAAGAAGCAACCTGGATTGGATTATTTCTTTCTGCAAATTACAGACACAGGAAGAATTATTATTGCGAAGAGTTCCGTTGCAAAAAAGTGGTGATGAAATATATGAGCACCGGTATTTTTATTACTTATTTTCTAACGTAGCATAACATAAGGTCAAAGAATGGTTTAAATTGTTTTATGATTCCGAAACCTAGCAGCTCTCAATCATTTTTATTACCCTTTTACTAACGATATATATGTATGGACGGACTGATGAGTGCACATGCATGAATAAATATGGCAAAAAGTTCATGCTGATTTGTTTTAAACTTTTTAATGACATCAAAGCTTAAGCATGGCATAATTTCTAAATTTGGTGTCATTTATATCGTCATGCATATGAGGATCGTAAAAACACTAAAATGTTGCATGCATTACAGTTGAATCAACTTTATTTAGATAATTATGCACTGTTTCACTGCTGCCAAAGTTTTACCTTAAAACTGGATGAAATGAGGAAGTAGTAATGAAACAGAAGAGTTTATTGCATCAACTCCGTCTACATTTTACATAGTTTAATCATGGTCTGGCGTACGAGTATATAATAGCAAGTATGCTCTGGAATTGCAATACCAAAAAAACCTAAAATCATATGCACATGCATTTTTTAGAAACTTTTAGTCATCAACAACCTGAGAGATAATGTAACCGTCACCTATATAATTTTGAAGTCACTTCCACATAGATTTTTATGGTGTGTTTGCTATCAATAGATTTCTATGCAGTATACATCTTCCAGTCCAGTCCAGTAATAATAATGACGACTTTAATTGAAATCCGATGAATAACAAACATCAATCAGGTTTGTTTGTTTCTTCCACTATTCGTATTTCATGGTCACCAACCAAACGTCACATCACCATTCTTTCGGAAAAGTTGGAATTCTTGTCACTTTTGCAATTTAATTTAGCCATCCATGGTTTGGTTTAGTTTGGTGTAAAGGTAGTGTTCTATGTTCATCTGTTCATGAAATGAATCGTCTTCTTTTTCTTGGTCAGTTCCGTGGTTGGATTTGTTTGATGGCGTCTTCATCATTAGCAAAATCTGTCGAATGAATAAAAATTTCTCCATATAAATGTGACGTATCATAGGCAAATTGTTAGCCATTATCCAAAGACAAAACGCGATTCATAATAAATTCTCCTAATTGTGGTTGGTGCCGTGCAAAAAATTGTCTTGCTGGAATTTGCAGATTTTAGATGATCTGTCCGTCCGTGTTTATGTAAGTGAAGATCTTGGTTGTTGTAGGTATCGTTTTCACTTGACTTGCATTTGTTTGTATACACCTGCATGCATGCCTACAAACAAACAATATAATTCTGTACATATTTGTGTAATTAGGGAAACAGTAATCCACCCAGAGGCATTATAATTATGATTGCAACGTATTTTTGCAATGATATCCAGCAAAATCTCTGAATGAGAGTCCAACAGATTCATGATTGGGACAGCCTTGTGGTTCAACATTCGTGACAAAACAATTCAATTGAAGACTACAGAGGAATTTGTATTGCGTAGATAAATGACGAGAAGAATTTTCCATTCCATTTACAAGGAGGAGGAATCCATTTAATTAAGTACACTACAAGAACAGACAGGAAGATGCACATAATATGTGTACCCTCGTGATGATGATGAGGATGATATGATGATGCGATTCTTAAAATACTGAATAAATTCGCCATTTGGAAGACGACTCACTCATTATAATATAGAATTCTTTTTTTAAAGGGTACTTTGTGATGTAGGTGTAGGCATCTTAATTAAAACACAGATGCATGGTAAACGACACACACTTATCGTAATTACATTGTTGTTCGCAATTGACTTTTTGACAAACCCAAAGAATTAAATGCCATAAAAATAATAAATACATAAACAACTACAAGCGCGTGATGCATACAAAGTTCTAATTAATGAAATTAATCAATATAACGACAACCTTAAATGACTCAACCCACGAAACAACAGTCTAAAATTATGTGTGTGTCAAAGGCCACACAGACACAGATATACCTAGACATCATGCATCTTGAAATACAGATACGATACAATATACATAATCAAGATTGTCTGTCTTCTCCAAAATATTTTAAAATTAGGTAGTTGTGTTTAATACGATATTAAATTAGGAGATTTCAATAGCATATCTATCCATCGCACGCTTCATTAAGATGAGGATTTCAGTTCACGAATAAACTCTAAAACCACGTATTTTATTGAAATGCAGTGTACCGTTGTGGGTGGTGAGAATAATAATAAAATTTAATATTGCACAAATTTTCGGAATGTCGGTGCTATTGATTTTAGTAAATCTTTTGCAATATTCGAAGCTAGATTTGTGGCTCTTATGACTCAGATCCGTTAGAAGTTGTTCTTCGGCATGTTGTACTTTGCGTGCGTATGCGGTAACATGAAATTTAAAAAAATTCAAGATGCATCAACATAGATAATACTGTTGGCTAGTAAGACGCCAAGGTTCTACCCGATTATGCACTATACAACTCAAAAGGGATGTGACTGATGTCTAGATTTTCTATGTACATATGAAGATGAACCAAAAGGGAGTATTATGTAGTGCGGGGTCCATACGAATTAATTGAAATTATTAAATGGCATACATATGTAAATATGTTACCACATATAAAAATTTAATCGACATTTGCCACTGAATATCACATCGTTTCTTAAAAACTATCATAGTCACAAAGTTTCAAGACTAGCGCAATATACCAAACTAAACTCGTTAACTAAATATATAGGATAATATTTCATTTTTGTACCGGTAAATTTGTATCTGTATGACAATTGAGCAATCACAAGCCAAGGCACAATGCAAAGTTCACTTATTATTACTATTTGGATTAGGCTCTGGTAACTTGAATAAGAGAAGAGCAAGACTTTTGGGGAGCGGAGCGTCCACGACTTGACGGATGTTCAGGTAGAGTGGTAGTGGGCTTTTTGTACTTTTCTACCCATATCACAAATGAATCAATTTCTTTAGTTGGAATTTGATTAACGGCTCCTTTAACATGGAGACCGCGATCGTCCGTGAGCAAGATTGTTTTTCGATATAATCGCATCGGAGTGTCCAGCTTCCGAGTTTTCTTGTCATTATGTTCCAGATGTATACAAGCCTCCAAAATCTTGTTATCGTTCCGCTTGGTGGGATTGTAACTGTCATCGGGAATCTTGTCGTAGATACTGGCAACCCTGAACATTGTGCCGCGAGTTGTTACCACCATAAAACATCGAATGTGCTTTTCAATTAACTCTAAGGCATCTTGAGCGTCATAACTGACTTCATATCCACGCTTCATCTGTTCTCGCGCCTCAGGGGTTGTGGTATCTGGAAAATAACCTTTCTTGCTGGCTCTAATACCGCCCTTTGCTAATCCCTTAAGTTCCAGGACCACTAAATAAAATAAAAAGTTAGTTACTACTCAAGTAATTGGAAAAAGTAGAAATGATACATTCACTTCCATAAGCATATTGTACCTGTTAGCGGAATAAGTAAGGGATATGTAAATATCCGAATAAGCTTCTCAACACACGCTAGCTTCCCAATAAAGCAATTCGTATCAATTACAACTCTACGAGCTATGATGACCATATCTGAACGGAATCCTAGAGAGTCCAAAGCACACCAGAGCTAATTACAAAAAAAACATACTCTACATTGACTTCAACAAAGGTTTAGATGAAAACAAACATGTCTTCACTTTGTTAATATCAGTTATCGGAAGTTCCTCTGTTTTTGGACCTTTGGATTCTAGTTTTCGACGATCAATAGTTCTTGCAGAATAGCCTGGTGGCCGCTGTACTTTAGGAGGAGGTGCATTGAGTCGTTCCAAGTTGACCACGTGAAACATGTAGTTTCCCTACAAAGGCAGACACATGTTTAAAGAATTGTAAAACTATAATATTACACGACGCTTTAATTATTATTACTTCATGTAATCCACAAGAATTTCTCACGTCCTTTGGAACTAATAATTTAGTGATACACGTGTATTCTCCGTTTCCCGGAACCCCATCTGAACGTTTTAAGTAACCTAACTCTTCAGTCATCGTTTTTGATCCAAATAAATGGATTTGCCATAAGCGAAGTATCAAATATGTTCGACTCTATAAGTTATAAGGAACAAACACACACACACACATTATATATTACGAATAACTATACTGAATTAAAATAATAGTTGTTTAAATTTCTGTATTACCTTATGATTGCCTTTCACAGTGAAATTCAGATCAGATACCTCGAATCCATCATAAGGTGGGAATCCCATAGTCAAATAAATCTCATGCTTCATGGGTATGTGAGAGAACGCAGGGTCATGGTCGGGTGTTATTGTATTTGAAACGTAGGGAAACGCATAGTTGTTGCGTTGATGCCTTTGAAGCACAGTCTCAATCCGAGTAATCAACTTAGCGAAGACAGTCCATACGTCATCTGTTGTGTCAATGCGATTTAAATTGCGACTTTTCTCAATACGCCTTGAAATGGACGATACAAAGCGAATTAAAATTTTTGGAATTAATAATTCATTTTCACAACATCATACCTTATACTAAATCGAGGTCTGATATGTGGGATGTTCCATAGCTTTATGTTATCCATTAGCCAATGACTCCACATCTACGTTCATAAATTGACATCCAATTTACATTAATATAATGACAAAATATTTTAAATACTATGTTTTGACATACTAGTACAGCAGCACTGAGATACTCAATGTGGGGACTGTCCCAATCCTTTATACAAACCAATGTGGACAAGTGCTCAACAGCAATACTGTACAGTTCCAGTGTGTACAAAACTATCAACTTCAAATCATATCTATACTGATCTTTTGCTGTTTTCTCTGTCACAGAGTTCTGGTTAAAATCTAAAAAAAAAACGTTTATAACATAAATATCGAAGAAATACAAATATAATAAGTTAATATATTTTACTTGAGATCGAATTTTCGATAATAGACGTCGTCAGGCCTACAACATGTATCATTTTACTGAAGTTAAAAAAATTGCCTGGCTCATTCTTTCGCGTTAAAATTCCTTCGAAATACACCAAACTTTCTTCCGCAACTTCCTCGAATTCATCCATACTGTATAGAAAAATATGATAAGCATTAGTATTAATAACAACCAACATCTCGATTAGGTTGGGTTTTAATTACCCAATTCGAGTATAGAATTTTCCAAGAGTATTAACAAACGTGAGACTGAACCGATGATTGAGTTCATCAATAGATAATGACGCTATATGCTCTTTTTTGGAAGGAGGAGGCACTTCTGAAGGGCATGGCTTGTCCATTTCGACGGGAAATGGATAACACATTATCCACTTTTCTCGAGGATAACGTCGGTCCCTTTTCACATCCGTCTCTTGATATTTTGAGAGAGCATACCAATACTCGTGTCGTTTTAATTTAAGCTATAATTATAAAAGTTGATACATGTAATATGGAGGACTTTATTTAAATAAATATTTTACCTCTCGCAAGCATCTGGAATGAATCTCTAAAAGTTGGCTTTTTGCTCCTTCAGTTGGTTCCTTGGCAAATTGAGCTCTTGCAAAACAGTACATTGCTGTAATCATCTCTTTCTAATAACAAACATTAAAGATAGGAATGAACTAAACGCAAATAAAAATAAAGCCAATATTATCGCAATTAGAACGTGAACTCACTTTCGGCATCATGGTTAAAACCCCCATTTGATAGTATGCCCTACCATTATTTACACGCAAAATTCTGGCCCGCTCATAAGTCCTATTTACAAAAGGAACAAAATCATTTGAATGTATACGAAATTATCAATATCGCATTCCAGAAGGTATCTCACGTATAAGCATCCTGTGCAGATTCAGTTCCTCCAAAATGTATAGAATACCGATGCATGTCACCAATATTAATAATTACACGATAAAACAAATCCAACAACTTATTTTCCGCCGCAGTGAATGCATGCGGAAAAGAAATAACGTGGTCAATCTGCCGATCCTTCAGGGTGGGGTGAATATTGTATACAGCATCTAAGAAGCCACTATACGAGAGAATCATCTAAAAAAAATTACAACAAACATATTCCATCATTCTTTTAGATCCTTCAATGTGTACAGATTGGACTAAATTAATGAAACATACTTTCTTTAAAAATACGGGGAGAACAAATTTGCGATAAAAATTTTCTTGCTTGATATGCTCATTTCCGGATTGTCGCAGCATCCCAACAATTTCTTGAACGCCATAAATCCACATGCGCTTATCCAACTCTTGTGTATGAAACAAGTTGGGATCACGAAGATAGACACCAAGAGCAAGTTCAGCCAACATTTTCCTGCAAGGAGGAGGATAAACAAAATGTTATTTTACATCAATAATTGCCTACTTAAACGATCAATACTGGACTGAACTTACGCAGCTTCCATAACATAAGGTACTTGGGACAAGAAGAAAGTCCTATTGTTCCGATACAGATCCTTGACAACTTTTACCCAGTTTTCGACCTCTCTAAAATACTTGAACCAGTCCTTTCCCAAGCATTTTTCTTGTGATGGGAGGTGGTTGTCCAAAGCCCAAGGAAGCAGGGCGTCAATCGTCTCAATCTTAAAGTCTCTAGTAAACCAATCACTCAGAACGGTGGGGTCAATTGGTTTGTAAATGACGAGAGGCTGTGGAAACTTGGGGTCGTACATTTGATACCATTCTTCCCCGTCCAAAGTTTGAGCTAAGGGCATATTTCTTTTTTATTGAGATCTGTTTTTGAATGGAATCCTAAACAAACAGAATAATCCCTCCCCCCCAACCAACCAGAAATTGAAAAGTATAATAATTGAAACTTAAAATTAATAGAGACCCACTGCACTGTTATTTTGTTGTCCATCCAGAGCGAAGGAATGAAATGAAATGAAGTGGTGGTGATAATGACAATTCGCACGTTCCAACAAATCTACTCGTGCTCAATGCTTCCCTCCATCCCATTCTCCCCCTGCAAAATATTGTCTCTGTCAATTTCATACAAAAATTGTCATTATTTATGATAAAATTGTCTTTAATTGTATACAAATTGTTAATATTTCGCACTTTTAACTGATAGACAGGTTTGTTTTTGTTTTGTGTCATTAATTATTATTTACAAATTTTTGAATTTTATTGTATGTACATAATGCAAATTACTGCATTGCATTGTGAGATTTGGTGTTGAGTTTAATAATAAATCGTCACAAAACGAGAGGATATGACGGTATTTTTTCGTCACATGCATATTACACTGCTTATCATCTATCTCTGAAAAACTCACCTTATGTAAACAAGACGTTGTTGGTCCGGCTGAAAGGGTTGTTTGCCTTGAGATGAGAATAAAAGCAGCCACACTGCACATAAGTAAGTATGTAATATGCATTATTAGAACTTGTCAAGTGAGAGATTTCAGTCCTGTTGTTTGTATGTATTGTTTAATCATTGTAGAAGAACAGGTTGATTAATAAACAACATTTTTATCTATACCTGGCTGGCAAGATTGCAGCATTTAAAGTCATCAATGGATAAAATGAAATGTGGATGGATGAGAATGGTTGACTTTAGTTTGTTCACACGGTTCAGTTTAATGTGTCAGTCCAGTAGTCCTCAGATTTTAACAGCCAAAAACGTTCAAAGATTTTTAAATGAATTCATTATAAGTATTTATTTCAGAAGATCGTAGTGAGCTGCCAACAAAGAAAAATTATCATGCCCAATCTATCTGTAATAGTATATGCCATGCATGTACAAACGGAGAAAATAGTGCATGCATCTACGCACCTTCAAATCGCATTAGAACAAGTTTCAGTTTCATGTAGATTCGGATTCTTATACATTTCGTGTTCATTAACACCATGAATACTCAAATCCGCTTCAAAGAGACAATTAAGTGACTAA
The DNA here is from genome assembly GCA_034695645.1 of Folsomia fimetaria. Classification (NCBI taxonomy): domain Eukaryota; kingdom Metazoa; phylum Arthropoda; class Collembola; order Entomobryomorpha; family Isotomidae; genus Folsomia; species Folsomia fimetaria. Next base: position 1,950 of record JAQFZJ010000180.1, on the reverse strand, counting down.
CGATAAAAGTTCAATCTGCATTCGTTTCAATAATATGAAATCTAAACAAAATACCGCAGGACCAACTACAATACAACATTGTGAATCTTGAGATTCAACAAATAATTAATTGCATGTGCAAAAATTATCAAAATAATTCACAAATTATGGCGGATCCGACATTGCAGACATTTTGCTGTATTGAAACCAATCAAACTCGTCCGGGTGCCGATACAATTTTACAGTTTCGAAGTGGACCGTACAACGTGGTATGCATAGTCTTTTCAATTTGTGGAATTATGGGAGCAATATATCAGGTTAGAAAACAGGAACATTGTAAACCAATACAAATTATAAACTTAATTACTATGTATGCCAGATTTTACCAAGACGAGAATTACTTTCTGTTGGTGTGGTTCGTCGTCAATCTCATAATTCTCAAGTCAGGAGCAGATATATTATTGTCTGGCTGGCAACTGCTGACCTTATGGCATCACTTGGTACCACAAATTAAAAATATGTCGTGTAAGATGACAATTATCAAAGGGTGGAGTTATACACCTATTATTTATCATAGCCGTTCTTATCCGCTCAATCTCATGGATAGCAGGGAAAACTCTCCTCAACCCTTCATCCAGAACCGGAATCACTTTTGACACACTTTTTTGTGCAGTGTCCTCCGTAAGAAAAGACATACATCCTATACTTGTACTTGTACTCATTGAATGCAACTCTTTTTAGGGATGGATTCAATACTTTTACACAGCGACAAGTCTTTGGACTTTGTGTTACGCCATTGATATGTTCAAATCCGTAAATGAGAGGTGTGGTGGTCCAAAAGCGTATCATTTAATTTCGTGGGGACTTCCTGCAGTCTTATCCACGGCAGGGTTGACTATCCTGTACACTCCGGATCTCAAGTAGATAATACTTATATTTCAAAATCTTAACAATTTCAATTCGATGAAAGTCTTTATGAATTATAATAAAATTCCAGTTGCCACGCCATGTCAGTAAATCCTTTTAAAAGAGTACTACCCAATTTCATTTTCACATATCTTCCAATAATCATAGTTATGATAGTGAACCCGATTTTGTACTGGAGAACGTCAAATAGGGTAAACCATTTATCCAACTTTTTATGAGATTATATCATGGTTAGTTATTACTCTTATTACATGTATTTTCTTTGGCTTTGTTGTAGGCAGAGCAATTGCTCATTTCTGTATCCGGAAGATTTACTATTAACGAGAGGACGCAGTTAAGAAACTTAAAAATAAAGTTTCTTTGCATTAATTTAGTATTTTATATGTGTTGGATTCCAAATATTGTAAATGCATTCATGATTTGGACTCTCTGGGAGGACATGCCCAAGAATTTTGTTCTTTTTGATTGGTATCTAATGGTATAAGCAAATGTGACAAATTATACAATTGTACACATTTATTTAGTGGAATGTTTAATAATTTCTTCATTATATTCCAGGCTGTTTTCAACCCATTACAAGCCTGTTTCAATGCAATGGTGTACAGAAAATGGGGAGACACCAAAAACGTTGTGATTTTCCCATGGACAAAATTCAAATCACAAGAACCAGAGGAAAGATATTTGCTCAATTCAAATACGCCATCCGACAATGATTGTGATACAGAGGACATCTTTAAAAGTGGAAGTTTTAACAATTATGGAAGTTTGTAAGTGACCCGGATTGACGAACCCATTTATAATTGAAACAAAAGCTATAAAAAGCTGTTTAAAGGTTGTTTGATTTCTTGTGCGAATTTAGTCACGTCACAATCTATTTGTTTTGTTTTTGTTTGTTTGTTGTTTTTATACTTTTTTTTTGGTGACGATAAGTAAAACATTTACTAGAAAACTACACTAAGTAAAGGTAGATTCACACCGGAGGAAGTCGGCGCACGCTTTTTAAAAAAGCGTAAGTCGACTTTCGCGTTTTTAGAAAATCCGCTG
>JAQFZJ010000179.1:0-50832 GCA_034695645.1 Folsomia fimetaria | reverse complement strand
CTTCGCCATAACTCAGTCAACCAGAAGATGAAAAAGATTTCTCCATCTTCTTTTCATTTAGATTGCATGAATCATAAGTTGTGCATTTGACACCCAATTGTAAATATATATCAATGATTTATTGCTCTCCACTTAATCTGCGCTACTTTCAGAGAAGTTTAACTTTCCTTGCATGCAACACGAGGAAAGAAATCTGACAGTCAATTCTTGAACCGATTACTTTTGAGAATACGAAAGAGTTACATTTTTATTACTTTATAAGGTGTGCGTGGGCAATTCATTGAATAAAATTGTCGTTCATCTAATGCCTGTCCAAATTTTAGTTTACATTTCAAAAGCAGATCGTGGAAACTGGTTGTAAGGTTTATAATACAGTCAACAGTGTGAAGGATGGGTTTGATTGAACTGCACAAGCCTATGAAATAATTTGTTGCAATTCATTCATTCATTCATGAAACAGAGGAGGAAGAGCATAGTGTCAATCGAGAGTGGTTGGCACTGTTGGCAGGTTGGTTGGGTGTAAGAAAGCAGGAGGTAAACTGTTTTCTTTGACTTGGTTTGAAGTGGTTCAACTTCAAAGTGCTGGGAGCTGCTTGTGAGCAGCAAAGCAACCAAATTAAAGTAACCACGACCACGACCACTTTCTCATTCCAAATCATCCTCAAATCCCAACTCTCAGTTTTTCTCGAGTTCTTCTTCATCTTTACTGGACATGAGGTAAAACGCAAACAAAATCTTGCGGTCGTAAAACAAGCCGAAAGAAGAACATGAACTTGTAAAGGCTAAATTTAACTTGTTCGTATGGGAGCCGAGATTATGTCTTGCGGGATGCTAACCCCGATAATCCTTCCAACTTTTTCAATTTATATGGAAAATCACAGCATCAGAATTTATCCGAACAGAATGTGATGGTTTTATTTTGAAAGTGAGCTGTAATTCCACTATGGTGTGTAGTAGCGTGTCAGGCTGTAAAATTGTTATGAGATTGATAGATGAAAAGAACTCGTCTCAGCACAGTCTCTGCCAATAGATGAGTGGTTCCTAAGAAATATTTGATCCAAAATGTACAAACCAATAACGGCGTTAAAATGTTAAAGTACGCAGGTATAAAGGTACGAGTGCACATTTCTGTAGTTTTGAAAGCGAGTAAATATCAACTGCATCAATATACGCGACTACGAAGACACAAAATATAAGTGGTGTACCAAGTCTTGAGCTTTTGAAACTTAACTGTATTCAATTATATTTATTGTGTTTTGTACCACATGGAATATTTTGGAGGATTAGGTTGGGTTACCTTGATGTTCATGTTTGTTACCCTCCTGATGATATTCGTTTGGGTTGCACTTGAGAGAACCATTGATGAATTAAGAACACTTTTCCTTTTGCTTTCCCTTGAAACTAACTGCGTTTTGCATGCAAATGACGTAGATGCAAATTATCAAGAGTATAATTTGTGCCTAGTTGACGGCTTTACTCTTATTCCCATACATATACTCCGGTTTGGACTTTCTTCTTTCCCACCGGAACCAAATGACTACGATGAAGAAGAGGTATGCATGTAGCTGACTGATATACATAGACATGGGATTATGAGAAACACTACACGAGATATATTCTTGAGTGTACTCGTAGAGTTGCCACGCTGCTTGCGCTTTCTCCATGGTTTGTATTACAGAATGTTTGCCATGCAAGGGAATGTGTTTCTCTAAAAGTGAGAACATCTTAAAGTGCGTTTTTAACCCCAGAGAGAGAGAGAGCATTGCAATGATTCCGGTTAACACTTTTACTCTTGCATGGTTCAGTTTCAGTCTAGAAATTATTCTTATTTATCTCATATTTAATTTATTACAATCACATAACGTCAGTGTAATGCATGCAAGTTCAGCAACGCGAGAGAAAGCAACCAAACAATATTCTAATATAAGTAGTAAAAAGAGAAGGCCGTGATTTAACTGTGCGAAAGGAGATTACCCGTAAAAGTTAGAGCTCATCCTGCTGTACGCAATCAAATCCGATTGAGTTTACTGATTTTTTGCCGAGTAAATGGATGGCTTTTTATTTTGTTTGTAATATAACTCAACCCATTTGACTATTTATGCCTGGTTGGGGTTTTTAATGATGTGATAATGGCTATATTGATGCAGATTTACTTTTAATCCCTTCATATTGAGTTTATTTATTTATTGAAGGGAGCAGGGATAACGTCCAGAATATTTGAAATTACTGAAATTAGTCGCAATATCTGCAAATTGATAAATAAATGTATAACTCATGACATTTCAAGCAGTTTCCACACGAGTTTTATTCTAAGCAATCAATATAGCAATATGTACATAATATTCTGTAGACATATGTATTTATACTGTTCAACTAATCTCATTTCTACGATTTCCATTTTTCATTAAGTATCTTAAACCATACTATGTACAATTTAGCACCACTGTATCACCTTTATTAAATAAATTAATATGGTATTACTATTATAATACATACTATAAATATTAACATCGAATCTAAATATCACATTTTTCCTTATCTAATTGAATTCTGAGGGCAAGGTGTCCCCTGCCATACAGAAATTAAAGCTATACAGAAGACGGGGATTTTATGCAGTGAAGTTCACGCATGTTTTACTGCACATTATAAGTTGTGTGCCTCTATGTATCTAAATTAAAAATATACATATATTAATTAACAATTAAAGCTCAGACTAAGCAATCCCCAACAACAAACTACTACAATTAAACATTTCGTATTCTAATGGGTTTGTCACACCCTTTCCTACAAAATCTTAGCGCTAACATAAACACCTGCAATGCTTAATGTATTCAGGTGAGATGACGGTGATGGAATGTATTTGCCCTGTATATTAACCTTCGAGAAGAAATGCAATTTTAGCTGCTGCGGATAAGTAGGTGTTTGTTTTGTTGAAACCTGGATAATGGAGGGAAGAGAAGGAAAGGTTGTATGATTTCGGGTTGCTGAGGAATATCGGAGAGAAAGTAGAGAAAGAGAAAAGAACGCTAGCAACAGCTACTTGATTTGACATGAGTAGTAGCAACAGGTATGTCACACACAATGCCATCTGCTCTACTTAAGCTTTCTAATCATACACTAAACCAGGCTTATTACGCCTACTTGAGCTAATATGGGACTACTTGAGAGTTTGCATTATGTTCTGTTCACTGTTCTACCTCCCTCTCCACCCTGAATCTCCTCTTGAAGTCCTTCATATAATCTGTATTATGTACACTTTCTCCTTCTGCCCCTTCTTTGAATTGCCCCAAGCAAAACAGACAAATACGGATAGCATTACATGGATGACAACACTGATTTGCTAACCGTCCGATCATCATCTAATTAAACACTTATGACATGCAGAGAGTATAATAACCCTTCAAAATCTAACTCTAACTTCTACAAAGTCTTCTATTTGATTAAGGTCCGTTAATACAGGAAGGTGATGTAAGGGGTTGAAGACCCTGTAAGTAAACTGTGTTGCACAACAACTGAATATTATATTATGTTGACTAATACGGTTCCAAAATGAGTACTTAGAATTCTAAAATTAAGAAATTCTTGCACATCGATTAGCAGAAGAAAAAGCTTACATTCCTAGATCCAGTATATTCTGTTCGTACATAGATACTACTTATCGATAAGCCAACATTCCTTTGAATAACTCGTTTGATGAGATATTATTGTGTAATCATCTCTTTCTGTATTTGTATTACTATTAAATACTGATAGTGCATATACATGTAATATACATACTTGACATATTTGACATATAATGTACGCAATAATTGTTTATTTGTAACTTTAATTTGTTGAAGGATTAAAATACATTTACTGGCATTTCGGACTCTTTGATCGATTCCTCCACTTAAAAATGCCGGACCCCATGATTGTTTTATTCATCATAGAACCCCAGCGAGTCTTGATGATCAGCTATGTCGAGGTCAAATGTGAAGTCATCCGTGTCATCGGCCGTGGTGACCTGGAGGAGACAATCCTACGGAGAATTAAGGATTAATTAAAATCAACATGAATACACTCAAATTTTTACATCGGTATAATAATGACCGAAAATATAACACAATTAGTTTAAAAGTTTTCATTGAGTTTTAACCAAACCAAACATTTTTTAGAATTTGTTTTATTTAGCTCACCTTGCTTGCTGGACTCTCGACGGCATCAGATCCTTCGCTTTCTTTTTCGTCATGAACCACCATTCCCGTGAGTGCCACAATGTAATTTTTGGCTAGTGTTAGTGTTTCCAATTTGGACAGCCTACGGCCTTTTGTAGCACTGACGTGAGGGATTACTTCGCGCAGAGACTATTTTTTTGATACACAAAAGCAAACATCATTAACTTCCATCTGGTTGTCTCCTTATCTGTCTGTCTGCCTTATCACATGTATACTATGCACTAGTTAATCCCACGGAATATATTACACTAGCCAGTTGGGTCACTTTGACTTGGGGCAAACCTGTCCCCCTCTTTCCTCTAGTGAATTCCAAGGTGTGATGTTTATAACCACATCTCTGCAATAAACCTTGGTTCTTGCGTGTAACTCTGATTTACAACGTTGAATGTGTTTAACCACCGTTGAGCAAATATATAAAGATGATAACGTACGTCTCATTTGGTGCTTCTGCCAACGGAATAGGTTAATTTAACGAATCGGTCATCATGATGAAGGTCATTCTTCATAGAAGCAGATCGAATAGCGCACCAGTGAACCAGCAGTGTTTTAGTTCCTACTCATGCAAAATGGACTTTGTCAGCCCATTAAACTTTGGATGAATAATGAACTAGATGCCCTACAATTTGGGTGCAGTAATAATGACTTGTAATATGAGCATTGGATGATAAGCAAGGCAAAGTAGATGACTAGAATCGGTTTCGCTGTCATTAAATTGATCCACAATCTCGGCTGGTGTTCATTCAATATTCAAAGACATAGATGGATTTAGATGGTTGTGGAGATAGAATATTCTGTAGAATTCTCCTATCTATCTTTGGAGCTCATTACCACTTTGCTCCAACATTATTGCCACATATACATACCGCTTGCTTTCTCTTTCCGCAAGTCTTCCACAGTCCCACTTTCCCCACTGTCCTATGGCATTCTACTGCTTATTCTATCTACTCACCACTCGAACAAAAAAGATGAAAGTGGGAAGGAAGGTTAATTCTGCACGAATATTGCTAAATTCGTGCAGAATTAGTTGGAGCCTTCTTCTTGTGGTGTCACGTTACTGTGGCGGACGTTGGTAAATTGTCATCAGACTGGTTTTATCAAGTGTCTATTTTCACTGTTTAGCTTGGACTCAATACCTTCGGATGTATTTTATAGCTTTGACAAGGAGAAGGATTTGAAGAATAATAGCAATGGTTAGCTTTCCGGCATCTTTATGTCTGCAGATGACAAAGTGAGTTATCCTACAATCAATAACACTCCGAATTGGATTAAGTGGTTATTGCTCTATAGTTTGATCTTTCGTTTCATGTTTCGCGTGTGACAATTCGTCGCTTTCTTTATGGATATGCCGTGTGAATGCATGATAAAATGATAACAGGAGCATTTTAAATTACTTATTGGTAAATTATTATCCCGTTTTATCGCACATAACCCCAGCACCATTTGGAAACTTGATTTTAAGTAAAGAAAAATAAAACATTATATTTTGACATATTTATAAATTCTTATCGGTACAACGTGCATCAAATTCGACGCTAACCCGAAATTAGATATAACTATTGTTGGGAAAAAATGTGTTTCTCCGACTCTTAATAGAATTTGTTAGCCATTATGAGTTCTATCTGCATTCGCACAAACCTGAGGGGATTCAATTTAAGCAGCTCCCTTTGATCAATTTTTAAACTGATTTTTTTCGTCTGTCCAGACAATTTCACCACAACTTATAAATCGTACTTGACGTTAGTTTGACAAAATAGAAAACTTAAATTCATTATTGCCCTTAAATTCAGCTTTAATTTTCGGTGGAAGTAAGTGTGGACAAAGCGGAGATTAGCCTTTCGCGTGGGTCATGCCATATGCCCTATGGTCTTCCTTACTCACAATCACCTCGCACCAGCAGGAAAGGGGAAGCTCAAAGGAAACTTGTTAAATTAATTTAACCATTGTTTGCGTGGTGTGACTGTTTCCACCTTGTATAGGATGTAATGTTCCCTCGTCAATTCCTCGGTTTGATTTTATCCCTGATGCTCAGTGGAGTTAATTATAAGTTTCCGCTCCGAGACTGCATGCGAACTGAACTACAAACAGAAAACACGAAGTTAAACCCAACCACAACCAACCACTTTGCCCTTCAACAAAAGGTGACGACAACGAGGACGACCAAACTAAGGAACCAACACTAACCCGTCCAAATGCAGCGTAACAAATATCAGTACAATAAAGCGCCCTTACATCTATGTACATATGTATGAGTAGTTTTACTCGAAGTAGTATGTACATAGGTGCATACACACATCTACAACTAGAACCAAAGTTCTTGTAGACAGATCCACCAAATTGTCTAATTAGACCCCTCAGTTTGATTCACTAATCAAAACGGCTATAATGCAAGTAATTGCGATGGCTGATGTTATACACAGAAGTTGTACCCTGATAAATATGTAGTGCATTCAAATGTCAAATGTTGGAATTTGCCACAACTTTGTACATATTTGCTTGGCGTAGAATTAACATGGTGACTCTCTACTGTGTTCTGTTTTATGGATGCTCATCAAACTTTGCCGACTTTCAAATGCATTAGAATCAAGCCCATAATTTATGCCCTTTCACTTTCACCGTATTTCATTCATCATGTCTCCAATTCCTCCTCTCAACTCAAACCTAAGAAGATCAAGGCAGCCAGGCATGTATGTATGCAATGAGATACGAGTCTAAAGAAATAATTTACAACTCAGAAAAGTTGACCCAACTCTTAAGGCAGTTTTACGAAATGCTTGCTCCTTCTTAATTCAAGAGTTTTCCTCTCTCTCTCTCTCTTTCCTCCCAAGTGGTGGTGGTGTGGTGGTTAAGGATATGTGAGTGAGAGCCAAGGTCGGTATGACAGATTAAAGAGTGGAGAAAGTTGGCAAAGAGTGAGTGGGCCAACCACTTAGGATTGCTTACCTGAAAAGCTTGATTAAGAATTGAAAATTGCTTACTTGAAAGGCTTGATTCAATGAGTGCATACGTAATCTCTCTCTTTCATTGCTCTCAAGCCGTCTGAGTGTCTTTTCTCTTTGACTTAAATTCAACTTCCGTCTACCCACCGGATTCTTCTTCCTTTCTGCGTCAACCACCTCCCCATTCCCGTTGACCACCGTGGTCGTTGTGACTTCACCATTGGAATGATCTATCTGTTCCCCATTTGTCCCTTCATTTGTCCCATCATCATCTTCCAACATTGTTTCTTGTTCCCCATTTTGACAAATCGGGGTGATGGTGCCAGTTGAACCACTACTGCTTCCAATGATGTCCACAGAAATCATACTATTATTGTTCGTAATTGGGTTGATGGGAACGGGGTCAACAGGGCCGCCCCCATCCTTGAGATTATTGACGTGGGATGTTGTTAGTGTCATCAAATCGGTTCTGCTGTTTGAATTGGAGTTTCCGAGGGTTTCACTGTGGATGAGATGATGTGGATGGTGGCTGAGTTCGCTGATTATTTGGAGGTCACTGGTGACAAGGTGGTTGGTATGATGGGGGGCCATGTCCTCCATTGTGGTGGGGTGGAGGGTTATCAAACTGTAAAGTTGATGTTGACTGTTGTTTTCAGGTTCATCTCCACTTGTGTTGTTTGTGTGCACAGTTGTTGAGGATGTTGTTGATGAGGAGTCACTCAAGTAGAAATCGCTCTCATCCAACATTTTCTCCGATATTCGCATTAGTCAATCTTCCTTCAGAGATTTTAGGATACCACAGTTCAGTCAAGAGTTAATCTCAACAAAGTCGTTCAATTGCGTTTTCTTGTTAGAGAATTGTAATATTTGCGTTTGGAAGTGGTTTGAGCTTGAAGATGGGCAAGTAGATAAGATGTTTTACAAGAAAGAGTAAAGAGTGGGACAATAGTGGATTTGGAAATAACTTTCACCCACTTACCATTTCCCCCTACAAATTGGACGTGGTTTTTTAGCTCTACTATTTATGGGATGTGGTATTGAGTTCCTTCAACATGGGAGAGGAAATTACTAAAATGACAATGTCTAAAATTTGATGTCTTCAATGTTTCAGATTCGCCTTTGACAGATTGTTAAAGTTGAGTCTTATTTTCTGCAACACAAATCATTCGGAAATTATTAAAAATCGGTAAAAACATAGGCCTTGAGGTAAAAGCATAGGTTTACTAATTTGCATAATGCAATCCGTATTAAACGTGGTTTCTTATAATTATAGTTGAAAAATGCATACAAAATAATATGCAAATTAGTGATCATTGTAAATATATTGTAGCATATGTGAGCGTTAAAAAATGTATGCTGCTTCAAATACATTTTTAGTATGTTTCAGTTGTATTCTCGGAGATTGCATTTTATTCCAATTCTACCTCAAAACATGAAAATCTTCATAAAGTGAATATGCTTAAGCTCCAATGAAGAAAAATGGGCCAGGATAGGACTCATGAATGATTTAATACAACATTGCAACGAAGTCTTGCATGAGAAGATTTGTGTACATTACATACCCTACTTGCAAAAGAGAAAGTGAAGTGTACGCTTGTGTTGGGAGACAGGCAATTGGGAACTTTCTCAGTTCACTGAATCGATATTTTATAATAATTTTATGACATGTCCTTCAACCACTGCCTCTTGGAACTTAGCTTAAGCTTCAACAATCAATCAGCTCACAGATCGTCCTATACGCAAGAGAGAAAGAGAGAGTTGAAGCACATAAAATTCTTATGCTAAAAGTCCCAATTTTACATTTCTGAATTTTTTTAGCCCTATCCTTCTTGTCCTTCGCTACCAATGTCCTTAGATGTGCTAAGCCACTGTAAAAAGGTTTATTCATGCAATTCGATTTTTAAATACATTACTCATTGATTGAGTACTTTTAACAAGAAGTACAATCGACAATTGCAATACATGGTTAACTTAACCAAAAACGTACAGTAAAGTTGGTTCACATTTATCTTGGGGTACAAAGCGATGCATTAATTTAATCATTTCTTTCAACCACCCGTGCTTTGACCTATTCTGTTTCTGCTTCAAAGTTTTAAGGATAAGTTTAAATTGAACTTGCTTGTATCATGTCTTCCAAACCAAGTACGACGACTACTACTATTCAGTTTGCATGGGTGAAGAATGCAGAGAAACCTTTAACATTATGGCTTGTTGAACCAGTTGAGCACTGACTCAACTGTTGAACTACCAATAAATCTCAGAAGCCCTCTTTCTGATAAAGAGTGACTCCACCGCCTGAGCCCCCAAAAGCCAAGTGGATACTTGAAAGAAGAAAGGAGAAATGGTTGCAGTAGGAAAAGCAAATCTTTTCTGTTCAAATACCAAATCGGGCCATTCAGCAGTCATTTTCCAGTGTGGGTTTTACATTGCCTTCTTCTTGTTACTCTTTTCTTGCTTGAGAATCCATTTCTTTCCACACAAAAGCTGACCACTTTCTCTATGTCCAGTTTGTTCTACACACAATGATATAAGGCAGCAAGTCCGTCTCAATTCCATTTGGACATTTCTACCATTTTATTACGCATTTTATTTCATCCTGTCTGCCACCCTTGAAATCAGACTTATTTTCAAGTGAAGAATTAAAAGAAGTGGAGGAGAGATTCGTGAAACGAGAAAGTAGATTGGACAATTGAGTGCCCATTACGTATGACGAATTTACGGCTTGAGTTGGCTCAACCAATAATTTGACTTAAGCTGGCAAAGAAATCATTATCACGGCACAATTGGTCCTTTAGTTAATTCGTCCTGATTTTTCTGATGAAGGAATCTGCCACAAGTATCCAGACAAGATGTTAATATTCAAATCATTAGAATCGTCTCTTTTTAAACATCTCCAGCTTAATAATGATTCTTCCATTGAATTTCTAAACTTTACAAACTTTTTGAATCCAACCAAAGAACATAATGTCACAGCTTTCTAACCAAAACACCAAAAGAAGTAGGTCACGATATCAGAATATAAGTACATAACATGTATGATAAATGGGCAGGTGCTTCATTCATATACACCAACTATGTATGTATCGCTTTATGAGTTTTTTTAAATTCAGAATTCATCATATCAAATAAGTAAACTAGTATATTTACTAATAATAACGATGGATCCTACTTTCAAAAGTTTTTACACTAGTTTGGAAACATGCTTTATTGTAAAATTGTATTTCTACGTTGGTGAGTTTACTAAGGTTCAGGTGTTTCCAATAATTTAGTTTACAAAGTTTAACGAGTTTGCAGAAAGCATGTGCAAATAAATTCAGAGTCACTCGACGCATCACATCATAACTCAACTTGAAAATAGAATACGTTATTATGATAACATTACAGTTTATACATTTGTATTATTTATTACTCTGTAGCTTGAACGCGCAAATATTTTGAATTGAAAAGTTCTCATGAAATTCATTGATATACGTAAGCAAATCGTTGGTACATATATATTTGATTAGACTGATACTGCAAACAAAACACCCGATTGACACACAGAACATCATGTATCCTTAAGTATTACCTTTTCTCGACAAATGATCCTAATTATGTATGTTCAAGTTGATAACTTTGACGAATACAGATATTGCCCATGCAGTGGCAAGAGTATTTCATTCAATTAATTCACTTCAGTCATGGTCATGAAATGTACAAGTACAGAGCAAACAAAAAGCCTTAATTTTGCTTTGAAGCTGTTAATTGCTCATTCAGTTTTATGCATCCATTGGTTGCTTGTAATAGGAGCATCCGAGAAATCACGCTTAATTTATCTAACTGTCGTTTGAGATCGCTGTTTAGAATCTAAGCTTATAAATAGCTTAACGTTCCCTTCCATTTACCTCATGCCCTTTAACACTTAAGTTCTCCATTGTCCTTTAATACTTATTTCCAGTATTGAGGACTTTGAAAGTCGATTCATGTGAATGGTTTTCATTTGTACACAACCTTAAAATAATTATTGAATTCCCCATTTCCCGGAAATCGTTATCTTTAATAGTACAAATAAGTACACAATTCAGGTTGGCAGTGGAAATATGAGTGATGAAATACTTTCAATTAAATTTTGCATGTGAATTGAAATTGGTTTTAAGATGCATGCATACCTGCGATGTGGACTCTAAAGGTGTCGAGCTGGGTGAATCGATGCTTGTTCCCAAAGAAAGATAAGTGTACAGCAGAATTTGTATATATATCCTTTACTTGAGTGAGTGAGAAGAAAGTAAGAACTCGTGCTCTTTTGACAAATTGTTCACTCACATCCTCATCTTTTGCGCTTGTCGAAACATGCAACAAAGTTTGTTCTTTGTTGTTCCAAATATCCAAATGTTGTATTATTTGGGATGATGTGTTGTATGGATTCTATTTCTAAGAATTCTCCTTGGATTTTATGCTTTCTCTTTTTCTTCCTGCCACTCTAGCTGCACTGGTACAAGATTGACAGCAGAATTGACACTGACGAAGTAAAAGATGAGATGTTATCTACTCCAAAAAGGTGATGATGAATTTCTGGACAAACAGAAGTTGACAGGAAGATGTAGGGATTACACGATGATGACTTTCTATTATTGTCAATGTTTCAACGTCTCACTTTTCTATCTCACTTGGAAATCCTGTTCTATAAAAGTTTAGTGTTGATGAAAGAAGATCAGAATATAATGACAGTTTTTGGTTTGGTTTCCGATTAGGAGGATGAGATGACAAAGTAATTGTCAGTTTGATCATGTAAACGAGTTTCTGAGAATATTGATTCCAAGATTAGTCCTGGTAATCTTGTATAAGTATATATTTGTGTAGGTGTCAGCAACAATGGGAGAAAAGTGAAGAGACAAAGACGAGCTTGGTTGCTGCGTGTGGTGGGAGTGTGATGTGTTTGGAGGAATGAAATGTTAATGTAATGAAATTACGTGTAGGCTGAGAGAAAGATACTTTCACAATGCACTTTCAACGGATCAAGTAAAAAATGTGAGCAACAACAAAAGAATGGATGGGATGATGAATTTCACTCCACTTACTGTCTCTGTACTCACACTATTTCAATTCAAACCCTTCTTGGATGACTTTGATTCTCTTGAAATGGTGTCAGCTTATACAAAATTATATGGTTGTGTTGTGTGTCTCTGTTTTCAGTGAGTCTTTTCTCTCTTTGCTTCACTTTTGTGTGTGGAATACACTTATTGCCGAATTCTTTTTTATTATTATTGTGGACACATTATTCGTTACTTTTTATAAGTTTTGGTAGTTGGTCACAATGCTATTGTTGTATGAGTCAAAAAGTTTGAACGTCACAAAGGTTCTTACATAAACTTGATGCAGTAGTAAATTATGATTTCCTATGAACAACGCTACTTGTTGATGACATTGGGTTTTGCGTTGGCGTTGTCAAATTGTGGCACGGTTGTTGTGTGCCTCAATTTTATGAATCAGATTTACCGGTGCAGAGTGAGAATGTGAGAAGCAGACTAGCCGGTGATATTAGCAGGATGCTGTGTTTGATGGTGATTTATTTTCTGAATTGAAGGCAGTAGGTTGTATATTATGGGGCTCAAGAAATGGATTCGGGTAGTGTGCTCCCAACAAGGGAAATATACAGAATGTTGGCGGAAAGATAATAGACTGCCCTTTACCCCTTCGTGTATGGAATAACGGTGGAGAAAGCAACACTCTGCATCACATCCAACAGGAGTGGGAAGTGATGGTAGCAACATAGGCGTCTCGGAGTTTGCCCGGTTTTATACAGCACCACATACACACATACATACATACACCGCACCGGAGAGAGAAAGCGCGAGATAGAGGATCCACAAGTTGGAGAGAGAAAACTGTTGACTCTGAGATGCTTCCAGACTTGGTTGGTTGGCAAAGCACAGCGAATGGGAAGGATTCGCCCCAAGCTTATACCATACCACATAACCGTCATGCTTTATTCTGGTTCCAATGGTGGTTCCAATGGTGGTTGAGCGAGTTCCTTCCTTGTTGCGTATTTCCCCGCAATGAGAACTCTGCTCTCTCTCTGATACACTTTTCTTTTACTCTCCCTTAATTCAACAATTCCTTGCATACTTGGCGTGGGTGGGAACAAGGATTACATTTACCAAGAATGAAACAACATCCAAACTCTCACACATTCCCTCAGAATTCCTGAAAACGTGTTTTTGTTCCATTTCATATTTATACTTTTAGAACCGATCATAAAGTCAGGTAAACCTATTCACAAAAGATGTCTAATTCCATTTTAGCTGGAACCAGGATCCATGCAATCGTTATGTCTGTCTGTCCATCTGCCTGTATTATATAATGCATACAACAAAGCATAAGTAAATTCACATGGATATCTGTATTACAAATTCCTACTGCTATTCAGGTAGGATCCCTAAGGGGCAGGCATAGAACCACTGAATGTATATACTCGTCTCTTCTGTATATGTCCTTGATTTAGTTTTCAGTAGTTCCCACTTTCTTGTTGTAACTGACTGACAGTTCCTATTTGTATATCGTATTACGTGTTTTCTTATTATTCACACCTTCAAGGCTACCGACGTCGTCTCGTCCCCAGTTTTGCGAGTGTGTGCCGACACTCCCAACTGTCGACCATCAAAACTGAACAAAACAAAATGCCGCAGCGTTTCACACAACTACAAAGCATCAAGAAGAGTGAGAGGACTCAATTTGTGTTGATTGATGGATATGATCTGATTCGTACATCCTGAACAAACTATCCAAGTGGGAGACAAGGCGAACACGTGTATCATGAATTAAAAAGATGGAAAATTGAATCGATTATCTGTTGTATGCTCAACAAACGAGTGAATGTTCGTAATAAATGGCATCTCTCAGTTTGCACTTACCTAACGAGACGCGGGCTAAAAATACAAGCAAACAACCCACGCCACAAAGAATGAACTAATTTTGGTAGAATGGTCGTAAGTAAATTTGCATCATCCATCATATGCAAATCATGTATCTGTATGTATTGATTACTCCATTACTGCTGATGTAGAGTTTACTCTGGTTTCACAGTTGGTATATAATATGTTCAAAACAAGTGCCTTTCCATGAAAAATCTTCTAATAAAAATCTCCAATTTACGAAAGAAATCCAGTGACTGGTTACAAAGTAAAAATTTAGCATGGAATCCCCCGGATTTGATTATCGAAATCACTTATTACTTTTAGAACCGGAATTTATTTGACGAGTATTTCTTCAACCAACATTTACAGACGACACGTGTGGAACCAACAATTTAATTTCCGGAATAGCATAGTACAAATCTGTGTACTTGCTTTGTAATTTCACTGCTACGTTTTCCATCTATTATTGGAGTTTTACAGAGGGGAAATAATCTGGTGGGTCTAATAATTTTTACAATCGTCCTCTTGATTTTGATCAAAAACATTTTGATAAAAAATTATTGCATTTGAATTACATTTGGGAAAAATCCATATATCTGTATATCGAATTCAATTGAGAAAAGACACCTTCGTACAAATGTCACATTCTCCTTTTTGTAGCGCATGGAGGATGAAGCCAAAAGAATACGGAGTACATTCAATCCAGTACATGTTGAAGTTGGAGACAAGTTGCAGGTTAAATTGATTTACAGAGCACGTAATGATTCGACACAGTTTCGTCATGTCAGGTCATATCACAAATTCCACATCCGTATCAAATTTCATCATCTCATCTTCTTCTCTACAGTCTCCTTTGAAGATTTTTGACCATCATAATTTTGTGGGTGGACGCATGTTCAAATTCCAACCGACATTATTGTTTCTTTCTTTGAGTCATAACATATACAATCATTTCTAAAGGACGGGCGCGTGGGCTTCGTCTTGTAATACAGTTGTGCATTCAAAGACTGTTTTTGTATTCATTAATTCTCTTCTGTATTGTGAATTCGGGAGCAATATTAAAAAATACACAGCTTGCCAGTGAGTTCTGTTGAGACTTACATGATTCTAAAACTACATAATATTCTGTCAACTATCAAGACCATCAACACATTGAATGAGCGGTCTAAATCTTGTGTGAAACTCAACTCCAATCCATAAAGGTGTAACCTTGCCTCCCATTCTTCAGTTTTTTTTATAAAAAATGAAAATGACGGAAGTTATTATGCCAGGACATATTCCATTTCCGCTACAATCTAGCCTAGCTTCCTTACTCCCACATCACTTTTGCTTCAAATAGTACAGAATAATTGTAGAAAAGGAGAAAGCCCAGGATATGTAAGACGTATTTTTGTATCTACCGGTAGCAACAGTTGGCTCATCGTAGAACCGTTGATGTCGTAATCAATAAATACGCATTCAAATTTCCATAAAATCCACCAACACTGGTGAAATAGCTTGCTGCTGTCCTGTCTATATACCAAAATTCCTCTTTGTCTTCCACTTGAATTGGTGCTGGTTTTAATTAATTACCACTTTGATTAAATCAATTACATCTAGAGTTTGAAGTGGATCGTATTGGAATAGAAATAAATTGCAATTCTAATGGCAATGACAACTCTAGTTAATTGATATCCACAGACCACAAACAACTGCCATCAATTTGACAAAAAACCGTCATTCTCGTCATGCTCAAATTTATCCACTTTCACTAATTTTAGTTAAATAATCTTGGTTAGCTAACCCACAGCTTTATAGCTTTACTAAAATTCTTACTGAAACTATAAAATACAGATAATTGATTGAGCATTATATGGTCCCTCCCTACAACCGAACTTTCCAAAAATAATCGAAGTTTAGGATAACAAGTTGTTTAGCTAAATATAAGTCTGCCTGAAGACCTTCTGTCGGGCAGAAAATACGGTCACTCTAGAAAATCAGTGTACAATATGATGAACCAGTAAATACTAGTTTCAGTTGTACATACACTGACAAGTTATTGCCCATTGAATTGATTTCTAATTGTTGTCCGTCCTATCTAACGCCGAAAGTGAAAGCAAATGAAAAGCATGTAGAACCACGACTATAGGCTCAATTTACTGGAGTTTCCAATCCCAGCGGAGAAAATATAGAAAAACTCGCAGCATATAGGAATCACATTCCAAATATTCTGGAAGAACTGCTTAGACTTACGTGTATGTATACAGGACACGGTGTCGAGTAATAATGTTGCATGTAGGCAATAACAGTGAGCACAACACTCAACGACTCCACTTATTATCGTTTCCTTTTCACTGATGGAAAGCAACCTATGGCCACATATCACACCACTACACAGGATCAATTACATGAGCGAATACACCAACAAAAGGAACTTCTTTTACAGAGATTCCCACGTACATACGTCTGCATTGTGTAGAGATTCAATTCGTGTATTTCCTAGACAGAATCATAAGGCTTCATATTTTGGCTTTCTCTGTACATTTGTTGTTTCATGGTTGTGTTATATGGGAGTTCTGCAGTTTAATATGTTAGATATCAAATTGCGAAGTAATTTGAAAATAATTCTAAATGTCTACTATTCTATGATTGGAATTTTTTCAATGCTTTCCTTTATCACAACAACACACATCCTACGACTCATTACGACTAAATTGCATAAAATAAAGTGTTTTCACCTTTTAAAAAAAAATCTTAATTTAAACTGACATAACCTACACACCATTTTAT
The DNA here is from genome assembly GCA_034695645.1 of Folsomia fimetaria. NCBI lineage: Eukaryota > Metazoa > Arthropoda > Collembola > Entomobryomorpha > Isotomidae > Folsomia > Folsomia fimetaria. Next base: position 34,020 of record JAQFZJ010000179.1, on the reverse strand, counting down.
TCCAAAAGCTTTTACTTTTATTATCAATGATTGATGAAATTACAATGGAATGACACGGCAGCTTTTTTCGTTGACACTTACATGACAGTTAAGATTCTGTCAACCATGTGTAGTGACGTGAAGTACTAGAAATAAATTGTACCGGAAAACACTTTTGGTATAAAATGTAAGATGTGAGATTTCTGAGATCCTTTTTTGAGTACGCCCGGAACTACGCCCAACTGGATTTACATTTAGATTATGGATTCTGAATGCGGATTTTTATTCACGAGGTTACTTATGCAAGGAAGCAAATTGAGCAGGAATATTTTTTTGGATGAAACGACAAGATGAAAGATGTGATTAAAGGGTCCCCAGAGTAAGTGGAAACCGGCAGAACGAAATAAGTCGGCTGTGCTGCGTCAATCCCCAGTGTAAGTCTCGTCTTTGTGTGATTAGGAATAGGGAATGATTTCACTCATGTCAATTTACTTCAATATATTTCACATGTCATCCGCCCATCTTCGTGCATTAATTTTATTTTTGTCTCTCATCCTTTCATGCATACATAGGTCGAACTACATAAATGAAGTTCTCATCTGACATATTATAGTGCTGTCGAGTTGACTGGGAGGAGGAGGAAGATGACATAAGACTTGAACAAAGCAGGCAAATGGATGATGGCGAACTTGTTATCATGCAACAAGTGGTTTGCGTTGGCGTACACTGCATTTAGCTGGACTCGCTTACGTCTTTCAATTCAACAGCTCGCTCCATCAGTTCCTTGATGTGTCTTTGGGGATACGAAAAGTCGAATTGACACAGACTTGTTTTCTTGTCAAATTTCCTTTTCATCATAACGACATGGACTTTTTCACCCTTCTGGTCCAGTCTGAGCAACCCCACGCATTTCAGACTTGATCAACAATATTGGACAAAAATCGTAGGAATATTTTCCCAAACAAGTTGTGTACGTCGAATCTGGAAAATAAATTATCCAAGACTGAAAGACAACAAAACCATAATCAGTATATGCCTACAACCCATACGAAGATTTTTCTAAATTTTTAAATATTAACAAACACACAAATGAGAGTAATTTGTGATCCGTCACATTTGGGGTTTGTTCCACACACACACATTGTTCCACACAATATTCCATATCACGCACCAAGCATTTGACTTTCTCTCCCCTTTTCCCCACAAACCGCATTTTTCCTATGTGTACATTCACATGACAAACACAGAGAAAGTAAAAACAGCAGTCTAGGAAGCAGCAGTAAGTTGTATACGAGTAGCTGGAATTGGAAGCAAACAAAAGATAGTTGAGTTGAGAGCATGACCAAGTGAGCAACAGGACATGAGACAAGAACTGATGAAAACCAAAATTTATTTTTATCTCGAGATTTTTACGACATCCACATTCAACATCAAATTAAGTACTCGACTTGACCAAATCCCCACACGCGTAGCTGATAAGGTTTCTGGTAATGTTGAGCTTGGTTTCAGCTGGACCAATCAAGGAGAAAACTGAAAGCAGCAAGCAACGGCAAAAGTTCTGTCTGTGTGATTGTGTGGAGAGAGAGAAAGTATGAAACTAGAGCAAGACGATGTCATTTCCCCTTTTTGGGTTATCCTTTCCTTACCCACTGTGTTGCATACAGAGTATATGCGAGATTTTGTGTGGCTTCAAAACATGTCCCAATTATGAATATGTAATTACTTTTGCTGAGGAGTAAGTAATTCAATTTACCACTTGGCCAAAGAAGACGACAGCTTTTTGTAGGAATAGAGCAAACGTATTTGATTTCCATCATTTATTCATTAGTGTCATCATTTTGACTATACAAGACTTTCAAGACACTCCATATATCCCATGACACTCATACATAATTTTTTGATAACAGATGCCTCAAGTCCAACATTGCAACCAATTGAAGTTAATATCCTGCAAATGAAAATGATAATATCAATATCAATGTATTATCTTAGAAATGTTCATTTTTAAATCGTTTTAACATAATATTTGACTATCAAAATTAACCAAGTGTGCCACATAATATCTGCATAGTATCTCGGGCTATAAGCCTTTGGTGTCGTAAAGTTCATGCGAGGAAAAGGATACTTAACCCAGCACTTTAAATGAGAATGTGCACGTAAAAGAGGATATGTTCAAGCCTTTATGTTACGCTAACTAGCTCTTGCCCTAAGTAGAATGCAAATTTCCGACGGTCTCAACGGAATAAGTGAGCATTTTATTGCCATTGGTTGTTAGTCGTTATTTAAGCCAGTCACCAGCAGACCAATGGTTGGATGACGAAACCTTATTTGTGAGAGGGCGGAAGAAGAGAAAGTAATTCTTGAGTTATTAGTGTCATAATGGAGACTGAAAGGAGGGACACCAAGTCACCCGAGACCAATTTGTCATATACGGCGAAATTCAACGCCTGTGGCCTCAGCGGATCGAATTCTATTTCCATCCTAGAATTGACCTTAACATCCAACTGGTCCAACTGGCAACAAACAACAGATAACTTTCAGTGATTCGTGCGCTTTCTACTCTCCTAATTGAAGAGACAATTAGGAGAGTACTGGGTTATTGCGTTATAAAAGTCCCAGTGATAAGTGATTACGATATGCGGAAATAACACCCATACGTATTGCCTTAGGATTCGTTAGCGGAAAATGTTCCTGAAATTGTGAAATCAACAAAACATTTATTTAAAAAATAAAAATTTTACTTGGCACTTTCTAGATATTGGTGTCACCAGAATTGTATTGTTAGTTCGATTCCATTTGAACATTAAATTCTATCATTAAAACCACTTAACGAATTTAAATGTGCCATAAAATAGTGAGCAGTCAAATGGTGTTAGATTTCGCAGGGATAAGTTTTTCATTAGTGTATATTGAATTGATTGTCTTTTGTAATAGAGGAGCATACCTATATAGTGTTATATGTACCTTACTGTAAGGCTGAAACATTTCAAGTAAAAAATTAACATTAATTGAAGACAATAAGATTCATTCCCCACAGGAAATAATCCAATACTTGGTGTGCATAAGAACTAAAAGTGTGCCATATAGAACTTTCTCTTACTTTCTCTACTTCTTGAAAACTTTTCGAGCAAGCGTGAGGGTTTTTTATATGAGGAAAGCAAACAGCAAGTAAAACGCTCGCATTTTATGCCTCTGGTAGAAAAACAAAAATTTTCATTCAGAACATGACTGACGCTGCCCCAGTCGAAGAAGAGTTAAGCTTGGAAAATTGACAAAATAATTCTCCAGAGATTCAAGTTATCTGCAAGAAAAGAAGAGAAAATAAACAAAAATGCTCCAAGTTGAAATAAGTCTGCTTTTCAGAGTCAACTGTTGAATCTAATTCTAAAGTCCGCACAAACACATTACATTATATATAACAACACTGCAACCTCCTCTTCCTCCTCTTTTTCATGCTTTTAGCCGTGGTGTTGGTGGGTGGTGGGGTGGGTGCAAGCCAAATCCGTTTGTCTGCTTCCAAACTTCCAACGGGTTTTTCGTGGCTTGGTTAAATCTCTTTGCTTTTGCTGCATATATACTTTCTCCTATTGATCTCCTTGTCCTCTGGAAGCATCATTCTAATCTATCGATGTAATAAATGTGACTCCTACAGCTAACTGTACATATAACGGTGATAAGGGCTGTGGTTGAACTTGGATAATGTTAGTGAGGAAAATGTTGCATACAATCCACAGGTGGTCCGACTGAATGGAATTTCGTCGCACTTTATTCTCAATCATAATGTTCCCCTCACTCACGTTCCCGCAGAGCTGTATATTGCAAAATTTAACTGCTTACTTGCACCCCCAATGATCAATTTCTTTAGGCATCACTTCATTTAACCTACACACACATTCTAATTTCAACGCTCATACATCACATATCAAATGAATATCAAGGCCTTGCTCATGAAAAAGTGGTGTAGACTAATATTATGTGTTCTAGATACCACGTGCAAACGGCAAACGCAGAATTAAACTATTGACAAATGTTGCAAATTTGTTCCATTAATTCTGGCACCTACTACTGATACACCTACTTTATTTCATACATGCACAAGGAGAAAATTACTTCTTGCAATCCAGACCCGAGATTAGTGTGGAAACTAATTTTATTAAAATAAGACGCGGACGATGAAGCTCTCGAATTACTAAGATTAACAAAGTTCGTGAAATGGGTTCTCAAACAGATTTAATTTGCCTGGAAGGAAGAAGGGACAGTGACAAGCAGTGGCGAAATTCACTTTTCATTATCTGCGTGGTGGAAGAGTGGCCGTTAACTGGCGGAGAGAGAGTGATTACTTCTGTTTCGAGATCTTTGTCTGATGGCCACTCACATTGTCAGAGGAAGGACCAAAATAAGCATCTGCCGTTTTGCTAGTACAATTCTATATAAGGTAGTGCAACTGGTTTTGTGTTGGTTGGTTGATAGCAATTCAGTTTCTGAAGGCCATGCAACGGATAGCCATGCATCTATTAAACCAAACTAAGTCTCTCTCTGAGCAGTAAAAATAATTCTGCAAATGGACACAAGGGCCGTAAAATAGAATTCGGGGAAACTGTTGCAAACACCGGATCCGATTATGCTGTCTTGTCCTCTCTACCCACTCATCACGATCAACTCGATGCAGATTTTAGCTCCCGTAATAATAACACCGTTTTGGCTCTTTCACTCTGCCATTAATTGAAAGTTTTGGTCGTGGAGGAGCTTATTAGTTAACTATGTCCTTGGTTAGGGTGTGGCGAGGAGAATTCAAATAATTTGAAACTACATAAACTACGTACAAAATAGTGATAGGTCACACAAAATGAAGACGTTGTTTCAATATGTATTGTTTCGATTTTTGAAAATATATAACATGCAATACGCTCTCGCCTTTGCACTACAGAATATCCCCAAATCCTGTAAACTAATTTAATTAATGGCCCATCATTAATTTTAATCAGGGAAAGTAAATCCCTGTATTATTTCGAACGACAATGCATACATACATACCTATACTCTTTGTCCAGCAACTACATATGCATTGTGTAAGTTGTTGACGAGACGAGGCACAAGGTGTGGAGATTACTTTTGCATTCATTTAGATATTTGAAACAGATAGATCCTTGTATATGGTTCACGCAGACTAGAATTTTTCCCTCATGATGCTGTGTATTTGACTATTGAAAACTCTGTGATAGAGATCCAGTTAGAACAAAGAGAAAACAGAGATTTAACCACAAAATCTAATAGCGTTAGTCACCCAAGGCTAGATTGTTGCCAAATACCTTCTGCCCTTTCTGATATTGTCAGTGTAGATATTTGTTGAGAGATCGACCCACTTTCCATGTAGGGCACCTGTCATCAAATCGTCATCAAGAAGAACAATTCCAAAACTTGAGGGCTTTCTCTGTTAAATTACATGTGTATTTTGTTTCACAACAACAAACAAACTCTTTTTCCATCCTTCCATCATGCATTTGTTGTTTAGAGATTTCGTAATAAACTGGATTTACAGAATTTCGTCTTAGCATACATGTAAACTGAGCTGACTTAAAAGTTACATAATCACATTATTTCTGAGAAGTCCAGAGAAAAAATGTTGAAATTGAGTCTGTTGAGTGGGTGAAGGTTCAAACCGGATGCCGAATTCATGGACAATTGAGTTGAATTGAAATAAATTTAACAAAGACATTATATCCCCATGAAGCATCATGATCCCTGCTATTGATTAATCTATCCAACGTTTTACGGGGAATAGAGGGAACAAGTGCTCCAAGGGTGGTGTAAATTGCAAACACCTCCTCGACAAGCTAAATGAACTTTCTCATATATGACATTCTCTCCTGCTGAGAGGTTTTAATTAATCCAGGAAACTTCCACTTGTTAAGAGCCTGCTAATTCATTAGGCCAAACAGTCCTTTATTTAAGAAAAGTATTTGTGACGTAAATGAAAAGAAATCCACACGACTATGTTGTAAATATAAAGAACTTGGACCTCCCACACAACTACAAGAATTTCCGTAATTAATGAATATTCAATTTCTATAAAATTATATAACTGCTCATACAAACAAGAATCAACTTCATCATCACCACCAACAAACGTCAACAAAGTTTGTAATTCTTGGAAAGTAAATAATTTTTAGAGTCAGAAAGAACATGATGGATAAAAATTAATGTGCATACATTTCTAAAAAAAATTGGACCAGATTTCTCATTATTCTCGGTTCCAGATACTAAATTATGGCATTTATGCTCAATTCACTCAGTTTCAGATGCAAAAAGTTAGTGATATTGATTCTGTAATCAATTTTAGTTAGTTGAGACGCAGGGTTAAAACTCTCGAGCTCAATTTAAGCTACTGTACTAATTAGGCTAAGGCAGAGATTAGATTTATTGTGCGAAACTTTCGGCACAAAGGCTTTCATTCGCTCTATAATGTATGCATTATTCTTCACTTACTTCCCATTACGTTATGCATGTCCTACTTGTGTTCTACGCTTATATGTATCAAACCGTGGACTTTTGAGAAAGAAATATCAACACGTTCTTCATCGCCCAATCCTATTCCACAACCCCAGCCACCCAAACCCAACGATTATACCATGAACGAAGACGAAGGAGAAAGTAATATCCCATTTCTTCTTGTTCAATACTGGTTTGAGTTGGTTATGTTGTGGTGGATGTAGTGATGTACCTAGTAGGAAGGATTGTGGAAATTCTGGACAAATCCAGGGCTTGTTTGCTTTCTTCTCTCATTTCCCAATTCCCAATCCAATATATCATTGAAGTGAAGTTGTTTCAGTGAATGTTCTAAATACCAAATCCACTTCAATCATCCAATGAGAATGATTTCAAGGTCTGTCATATTCTCCAGTGCTAAATCATTATGCATAAATCCAAATACGTGTAATAATAATATCAGTATTTTGTTAGTGTATTATTATTTCAACAAAGTTGCATTATTGTACAAGTTTTAAAATTTAAAATATCACACTCGGTTGTTACAGAAAGCTCTAGTATCAAAAACTTAAAATTGTTCATTCAATCCTTCAAGTCATTCTCAGACTAATAATTCATTTCTGAGATTGCTCAAATTAAAAAAGTGTAGGGAGTAAATAATACTCTGTCGTTGTGTTGCAGCTAAAAATAGACGCGAAAAAATAGACGCGAGATTACTTACATGGAACTCTATTACAAATTAGCCGTCAACGAATGTTTGAAGTAATAGAAAAGTAAAACCAATCAAAAAGTTGAGACGACAATCATACCAAAATAATAACTTGAATTTACATTGAAGGACACACAGTATTACAACTGAATCCAATCTGAGTTTCAAAAGATATCCTTTCAAACTCTTTCTCATAACTTGTTTCAATCAGAATGTATGTAATATTCAGGAAGAGCATCAAGCCACTTACACATATAAGCAACAACTTTTCCCAATAATAATTTATATCTCATCGCATATGAGATTCCATCCATGAGATTGAGTGCTGCTGGTAGAATTCTAATCTGTAGAAATTATAAATAAGTAACTTCAGCTCTCCTCCTCCCCCATCATTCATGACAACCGTTCTCATCTGTCCATCGAATACGACTACATAAACGATGCCGTACACGAATGCATAGATAACAACGACGGGCTTATTTTCAGCACTTTGTCATCTTTCATTGCAAGGTGGTATATCAAAAGTACATACATAGTTTGTCGTGAGATTCACATGAAGCAGACATGTACAGTCTGTACAGATATATACTTATTTATACTTCCTATCTCTTTCACTTTAATCATTCATTTACTTAGTTTCATAGATAGTCATGCTTATTTTGGAGATATAGAACATAAATAAATGTTGTGTTAGAAGATCCCTTCACATGCAAATTTATTGTTTAAACAATAATGTAAAGAACAAATTATCTTGCCGTGCACCGCTTATCATTTTGATTGCTAGTCGTATCTCAAGAGTACGAGATACATGGAGAAAAGGATGCTTATTAATTTAAAAACAAACCCATGTTACAGAATATCAACCTGAAAATGTGTAAACAAAGATCGGAATGAGAAAAGCAAAAAGCGAGGCGACGACACGGAGGAGAATTTGCTGAGAAGTCGACACTAGATCTTCATTACTGCTTGGAGAAAGCTTATGCGGACTGCGGAGGGAAAATCTCATGATAATCATCCTTCAGGTTGTTCTCAGCCCACACACGAGTTGTTCAATGTACAATTTTTTAGCCATGAAGAAGCCAAGTAATTACTATCGATCCATGAAATACGAAAGGAGTGTTGGAAATAGATTAGCCCAATTGTTTCTCAGTGCGCTCTTTCGATTGTATTTGTTTACTGACTCTGCTAGGTATAGGTATTATTACCATAAGTACATATGTACTACCAGCTCATATATTTACCCTTCTTACCAACCCTTGTGTTGCACTACACAACATCATCATCGTCCTCGAGTTTTTTGTATCGAGTATGAAATTCCATCAAGAATTGCTCCCTTAATTAAATCTTAAGTAGGAAAATACCAGAGTTTACTGATTGGGCTCACCAACCAACCCACTCGCACTCTTTTCATTGAATCTGATAGGAGAAAGTCCGAATTCGAACAATATAGGAGGAATGTGTACATGGAGTCAGTTTCATCAGTATTTGCTTTCCAGTAACCCAATTCTTTCGAGACTACCTAGAGTATTGCTGTCCTTCCTTTTAGGTAGGATATTAGATACGAGGAACTCAAATAACATCATCAAATCATCAATCAACAGTTCTATGATTTCTTTTCAATAAACAAAATTCGCAGATTGAATCAGGTTAGAACCGTCTCTAGCAAACATGACTAAAAATGAAAATTATCCTTACAATCAGAGGAATGATTGATGCATGATTGAAAAGGCATTATAAATCATTTTTCAATCCCATGTACATATCCCAACTTTCCTCTTAACAATATTTATTAATGATTGAAAAGGTTCAACAACAATTCATTACACATTACACATAGAACAGGGAATGTGATTAAAATTTAATTTCAATACGCTTATATAAGTACAACAACTCTCTTGAATAAGGTACAAGGATAAACATCAATACAATAGAAATTGAAGACATATATAAGTACAAATTGTGTGTATACATACAATTGCAAAAAAAATCACAGGAAAATTCCAGTTTCGTCATAGTCAATTAATTACTTTTCTTACTTGAAATTATTTACTCCTCCTCATAAAAGTCCGCAGGTAAAAATGTTTAATAAATAAAACCTTAATAAAAGTTGGTTACAGTATAGGAACATTAGTAGAAACACATTCCAATATAAGTTTGAATTGAGTTCTTATATAAGCGTGTTTTGTAAATTATGTAATTCTTAGCTCTTAAAATGCGACACATGAAACAATGGTGCTACTAACTCTCAAAATGTAAGACTACGTTAAATACTACTACAATTCAACATCTATTTTTGAGTTTGCAATTAAAATATGAAGGAGAGAAGGCATTTATTTAAACAGTAGTCACCCTTCCATGGATTTTCTTCATTTGATGGACGAGTTGGTCGGGAATCTCAGCCAATACTTCTTTCGCCAAAACGGCCTTTGTCTCCAGTTGATTGTTCCCATATAAAGTAATGAACTTCTGCAACTCTGACATCACACAATCAGAACAACAATATGATCCAATTTTGTCACATAGATCTCACATATTTTTGTATGTATTGAAGCAAATGATTACAAGTTGCAAGTCAAAGCATTGCAAGTGTAGAATATTTTAATGCCTTTGTACATATGAAGCTTAATTAAAGTAAGGTCGAAAAATGAGCATTTTTGTAATAAGTTTGAAATTTTGTATACTGGAACCGTGGGTTGAAATTTTTTAGAAAACAGGAATTAATTTTCTCATCCAGAACACCAATTGATCAGGTAATTCGGCAAGCACAGATCTCGTCAACTCGACTTTACTATAAGGGCTGCTTTGCTGATAGCCATAGCCCTGGGTCATATACTTTCTCATTTCTGAAATCACACAAATCGAAAAGTCCACATTCACTCTGCGAAAATTAGATCATTTCCCATAATAACAAACAGCAAGCCAATAAATATATATAGCATCGCAGTTAAACAAATCCACGTGTCAGATCAAACGATAGCAGAAATATTTACATGCAATGACAAACAATGCGAATATCAATATTATGCAAAAGTGTACTTACCAACGAATTGTACAATGTCACGAACTGCTGCTTTGCCGTTGTGTCGTAGGACACATCCATCAGAGTCCAAAAATTCCATTGCGGAAAAATCTTCGTTTCCGACTCCAATAATACTGTCAATGATAATATAATATTACAACAGAACAAATACCGCTAATAATATATATACAAAATTGAATAATTCTTGCTTACATGATTGACATTGGCAAGCTGCTAGCATCAATGATGGCCATTTTGGTAGCATCCAGGTCTGTATTGGCAACAATTTCATATATAAATTGCGTCAATGAAATAGAATTGAAGTATAATGTAAGCAGGCATACCACAGATGATTCCATCCGTTATGATCAGCAAGACGAAGTAATTTTTACCATCTTGGTAAGACGAGGCAAATCTTGCAACATGATTTATCACTGGTGCGAAGTACGTGGGCCCTACAGAATTAAACGCTCGTCCTTAGAATTAATTAAACGCTTTCTTTTCAAAATGTATAGTCATACCGTAGAGCTGGACCGTATTCAAGGACCTAACGTAAGCTTCTAGGACTCCAGCCACTCCTGCAAACCAGTTTTGTAAACTGATATCTTTTAACACTTGAACAAAGAATGACTTGACTGACCTTGGCAGAAAGGGCTGTCTGCGCTTCCATTAAGGAAAAATTCATGAGACACCACTCCATTTCCTGGGGGAATCCTGGCCCCAAACCCTGGTGTTCCCGCAAATGCATAGGTTTTATTTAATATGCATAATATCTTATTATTGACAGTCAAGGTTTTATTTAACATGATATATTTGGTTTTACCTAGTGCGGGAAATAACTTGTCCGAATCATAATCTTGAATGATTTCCCCTGCAATCCAAATGTTTAAATCGTTTAAAATAAACATTTTTGCTTCTATGCTTATTGCAAAAAGTATTTCATACCGACTGCTTTAATAGCAAGAGAATACTGATTGTCCATTTGAGGATGTCTATAATGCAGACTTTGAGGATGATTAGGATCCCCTAGAAAAAAAAATTATTAAGAAGTGGTGAAAGTATGAAGTTTTGAAATTTTTTCCCCGATTTACCATTGGATGCAGTGAAGTCCACAGCTACAGTGAAATGAAGTTGAACCCCACTTTGAATATAATCTAGGAATGACTTTTCCTCTTCTACTCGTAGCCATTCAATATTGACAACTCCGGAATTGGTATAATTCTTCTTTTTGTCCTTCTTCTTTTGATTAATTGCAGGAAAATTAGCATGATTTTCTTTTACAACTGCAATGATAAATTACAACATCCACTAATTAACAATGCAATCATGCAAGTGAATGTGAACTACATTTAAAAAAGATTACATTGTTGAAGTTGGCTGTAGCTAGTAATAAATTCTCCAATGAAGTCGCCAGAACCGTTGCTATTCCAATCCCAAACTTGAAAACGTAGCGGTCTTTCAGGATTTCCACTAGTTAATGATGCAACTCGAATTGAAAATGGTTGCCAATCTGGGTTCAATGTATTTTTGATGACGTCCGTTTTATGGACATTAGTCCACGTGCCATCATCCATCTTCTTGCATATCGTTACATATGGGTCCGACTTTCCAAACTATAAAATATAAAAAATAAGATATACAAAATTCTTTAAACTCCGATGATAAAACGTATACCATATCTTTCTTGTCCAAGTTTCGTCCATTCATTTTTACATGCAACAGCTCTTTGTTTGTTCCAATCTCTTCAGCACATATAACAATTGAAGACGATTTGCCTGCAAATCCGGGGGGCAGTTCCAATTTCCGTTCAAACTATTGAAGATGATAGTTAAAAATAATATTAAATATGATCAAACGCATACAGACAAAGAATGTGATTGTACAATAAGAAATACCTTCTTATTAGGAGCTGCAACAATTTCACCTAAAGAATAAGACAATCATTAATTTCATCAATGTTTGAAATCATTGTTAAACTTTCTCATAACCTACCCAAACTGCATTCCAAAGACCCCAGAAAATCATGGGCATCTAGTGTGTGGGAATTCCCATCCCAGTCGTAAATAGCGAATTTCATAATCTAAAATTAATAGCAAGGTTAAAACCCACAAAAAATGTCATACATGTGAGAACATTGGAAAATACCTGACGTTCTTCGAACCGATAATCCACAGTAAACTTTTTGTTCCATTGTGGACTCAAATTATTTTTTACTTGCTCAGTCCTGCCCAATTCGACATACTGGTTAGTTCGTAATTCCTTTTGGTAAAGAACACAAACTGGATCTGATTTCGAGAAGGTATCCCTGTCCAGCAAATTTCTGAAACAAAAAAAGTTTTAAACATCCTATAGATTTTAAACCTTGATGTATCGGTCACACGGTCACAAATATGAAACACCTGCAGGTTATCTGAAGCTCGACAAGTTCTTGTAGCCGAGTCGGTCCCAACAGTTGAGCAGGGCCACTGCTACTACCAGTTGGGATTTGATATGCCATTTCCTATCTAACTTTGATTTGGAATAATTTTTCTCTATCTCTATCCAATCCTTTCTAGAGTCTAAATTTAAAAAGAAACACGTATACTTGATAATTGCTTCACGACGTATCTGATGAGGTTGAATCACACACACAATTGTGCTCTCAATTAATTACAGGTTTGCCGTTGCCATTTTATGCAGATATTAATCCGTGCACACTTCAAATTGTGCATTGAACGAGAAATCATCAAACGAAGCTGGAGAGGTGATAACAAACCCAGCAGCACTCTCGTATTACAGTCATTTAAACCCATTCATATGCTATGTTATGCAAAGTACTATTACATATTAGTAATGACAATGACACAAACGCGTACGCACGTAATAAAGTCATAGACTGCAGTTAAATACGCAGGTATGGACCATCACGACAATGACAAACGCGATTGAGATGTGGTTTAAAAATAGACTACAATTACATATTCCCAAATGACGCGAATTATATACTTTTTAAATTATTTATTTTTGGAACAGTGAGGTAAAATTATAACTCATTGACCCTCTTTTGAGTTCATACGTAGTTTTGATTAGAAATATTAACAAACTATCAGGTTGATTTATGAATTAAGTTAAACGAAGTTTAAAGAATATAAAACTATTACAAAATTAACGTCGCAGGCGTGGTTTGGTTGCGTCTAGTTGTATTTCTCAAGCGGAGCATAATTCAACAATTTTTCAATTAAATCAACATGGCCCAGCAACATCCTTCGACAACAGTAGCGTTTTAATCCCAGTGCATCCAAGGCATCTCTGTTTGAATTGGAAATCAAATAAAACTCTAATGCAATGGTATTTTTTTTTGAATGACTTGTGGATAGTTACCCTTCCGTATATTCTGCCTGCAACAGACCAAGATATGCCTCCCACTTGTTCCCAATCACCTTTCCACATGTGAAACATCTTACAGGAATAATCATTTTGTCCGTCTAACTTGAAAATTAAATACAATAATTATGTACATGTAGTCCATTTGTGCAGTGTGACTCAATTGCACATGTCAATAATACCAACCTGTAATAATCTCGTTTAGTAACTCCCTTCTTTCGCCAGAGCTCAAAATTAGTTACCACAAAAGATTTGTATTCTTCTGATAAGAGCAAACCAATTAGTTGATAACAAGAATAAGATTTAAGTAACTGAAACTGTTACACACGAGATAAGAACAAACAACCGACTTGTGATTGGCGGCGGTGGATTTTCTATGCGGCAACCGACTCAACCACTCAGTTTGAGAAATTAACTAGAGTCCCAGACAGAGACAGATTATTCCTGAAAAGAGTACGTGATTTTCATAAAAGGCTTAGAAATGCAGGCCTGAGCAAACATGACGAATTCAAATCACAGTATAGATATCAGATATGCAACAAGAATTGGCATATCCACTTCAGTTTTGCAATATGACAACATGGAGCCCATGAAGGGAGGAGCACAAAGCTGCCCCACTCACAAGATACAAAACGAGTACCTTCTCTGGAATCGTCTCCTTGTACTTGATTCCTATAACCGATTGTGCAAGATTTCCTAAACCGATTGTTTCACTCGTAGTCTATCCAAATCCCAACTAAATCTTAGCCCTAACCCAGTGCATTTTTTCGTACTGGAATACGGCGATATGAAGGTCATAGCACATTGCAATATGACATACAAGAAATGAGAAGCCATTTGCAATTTGTTTATTAGGCGCACAAACTTGGAAGTCAATACGTGACGTGTTGGATCTTCGTGTCCCATAGGAAAGGTAGTATTGCAAACCGTTTAAAATACAGAAGGTGCAATTTGAGATGTGGTAGAAACGTTATGGTGAAAATATCGCAATTTGTTTCTGCTGGTTTCTTCACATTGACGACTGAGATATTCTCTAGCTCTTATCGAATTTGTATAGAAAATTTGGTATTACGATATTTACAATGCAAAGGTTCAATTCTGCGAAGCGGAGTATTTACTGTTCATCGACATCCATGAATGAATAATAAAAATACAAAAAAAGATCATCATTTTGCGATATGAAGTGCGAAACCTGTATTTGCAAAAAAAAAGATATGATATTCAAATTATACACAGTTCACCAATTCTTAAAATTACCAAATATTTTATGAAGCAAATGAGAAGTTCATGGAAAGTTAAATCCGCTGGTTGTATAAAACTAAACAACTCAAAGAAAGCCGATCTATAATACACAATAACACTTAATCTACTTTAATTCCAAGAAAGAAAGCAGAGAAGCTAGATAAATAATTATCCCTACCTTCTCTGTAATTGATGCGCAGCAATTTGTCATTCAATTATTGCTTATATAAATTTAATTATATAAAAGTAGTTATATAAATGTTTCATAATCAATTCAAATTAGACGAAGTATCCTATGAAACTACTTAAACACGCCACCAAAATGGTCTATGGGAAATCAAATTTGTTCAATTTTCCTATTTGAACAATTGGCAATACATTAGGATCAAACGGATTCGAAAATTCACAAGTTAATGCAATCCGAGTTTATATTTTTGGAATTTTCCTGAGATCTTCAGTATTGCAGTCCACCGGTGCATATTATTCCAACTTTTTTCATACGAATCAGTATGATATGCATGTACACGTCTGGCTGGTCTACCTATATTATGAATTATGATATGAACATGCATATTGCTCCCATGAGTATTCTTATTTCTTATCCCTGCTTATAATTAAGATGTGATTCTAACTTCTAACCAGCTTAAGCCTGCCCTGTTGGCCCTGTACCATATAATTCAAATCCAAACTCACCACTCATCGAAGTTTGGAATTATAACACTGACCCTATTGTGCGAGTTCAAATTCAAAACCATCAAATTAAGAGTTTATGTGTTAACATTCCGGTGTGGCGACAACATGAAGATAAGTGAATTATAAAGAATCGCTGTCTTACTTTGCGGAGAGAATGAGTTCCACAGGCGCCGTGGGGGTGGTGAATGCAGGCCCCCCTGCAACGGCTCCAGGGCCCATCGGTGTTGGGGGGACGCCGTACGGCGGTCCTCCATTTGATGCTATCGGGTACATTTTTTTCTGAAAGTAAATTTTTTGCCTTAGTACTTACTAATTTTGGATATTCAAAAAGTCGCACGATACTATTCAACTTGAAATAGATACTCAACACTGTCAAGTCAAAATAAAACTGAAATCAAAACATGTCCCATTCTTCCCACATTACAACAGTTAATGTGACGCGGCACAATGAAGACGCATGCCAAGATGAAAACAACGCTAGAAGAATGACGTAGACTTTAGTTAGCTTAGTTAGCTCATAATAATGATGAGAGGGTGGACGGAGAGGGGTAAGTATGGTCATAAATTCGAGTAATTTCATTGAAGCCCCATTCCTATATCGTCATGCTTGTTGTACCAATGTCCTACACATTGTGGGTGTAGGAAGGATTATGGATGATTCATTCCAGCATGACTGGCACATCAACAATGACCCTGCCTATTATTAATACCAAATTAATGGACTACAAATGACGGTGATGGTACCGATGACGTCATGAGAAGATTCAAAATTGAGGTTATGACGTCAATAGTTGTATAGTGATATGTCATGACATCACAAACAAAGCTAGTTTTCTAACAAATGCATGCAAACTTTATTTTATACAATAGAAAAAATTAAATTCTTACCCGTGTTCCAAGTATTCAAAATATTTTTCGCCTTTCTGATATTGGTCGATCCACTGGCTGGCTACACTGACTGGTTTGTTGTAATGTTTTTTGCTACTAATAACTACTGATTCGCACTATCCGAGCTAACAGGTTGCCCTGTCTATTCTACTAACTAACACAGGCAAACGGCAACAACATTGTAAGTATATATGGCCAATATTATTATATATGAAAATCTCGAATGCGAAGCCTTCTTCAATATACGCCTAATATTTACTTATATAGGGTTTGGTGAATGCAACGTGGGAGATTTTCCGGGTTTCTCCCGATTCTATCTTTCCGAAAAGTGAAACTGATTTCCATTCCCAAGGATGGAGTCGGTGTGATGAATGACATTTTAGTAGAACTGCATGAACTATACTGCAACATGAAAATATTGCAAATATCTGTTTTTAAAACAATGTCAAGACAAGACAGATCTGTATTTCATTTTATATCATTATAGACACAAAAAAGTTGTTAAAACGTTAAAAGCCACAACCAACCCAAGCCATCTTTCTTGCATTAAAATTTTTTTAAATCAATTAATCCATGAAACGTATTTGGGGAAAATTGTTCACGTATGTATAAAGAGAAATGAACACGCATTGTATTAGTCGAACAAGTTTCACAGTAATTTCTGGGACAATTTTCTTGGAAAATGAAAATGATCGGCAGTGCTAAAACATGGATTGGAATAAAATGTTAAAGACGAATTAGGCACATCCATTAATTACAAATGTGTTGAAGAGGTCTTTCTCATGTGCATGAATTGGCAAAGTTGTCGAGGAATTTCTGCAAGCACTTGTTTTCCCAAAGCTGCCCTTGCGGCGGCGCTGTCTGCCCCAAATTGTTGGATAATATCTCGGAGAGCTGTTATAAAAATATACCTTGCCTTTTTTACTCAGTTTTATAACATCTGTAAAATAATAAAATCTATTTACCAACGAACTGGACAATATCTCTTGAAGCTTCAACACCGTTATGCTTGAGGGCTCTTTTGTCCCCATCAAGAAACTCCATGGATGAAAAATCCTCCTGTCCCACACCCACAATAATGATAGAAAGTGGTAGATTACTAGCGTGAACAATTGCTTCTCGCGTGGCATCCAAGTCTGTGTGGAAATATCAAGTTAAGTTGACTGATCAAAGATAATTATAAAATGAAATGTTGGGTTGATAATATTTTGGCCTATTATATGAACTATTACCACAAATCATCCCATCTGTAATTATAAGTAGCACGAAATAATAGAGGCCATTTTTGTAAGTTTTCGCGAACTCAGCTACCTGTGAAAATTCTATTGTTAAGATTACTAATATTTACTGTTGACTGTATCCAATAAACAAAATTTAAAATTACGTGATTAATACAAGGAGCGAAATGTGTTGGACCGTAAAGCTTGACCTTTCTCAGTGCCTGTTGATAAGCCTCTAAGATTCCACCCACGCCTTGGCAGAAAGGATTCTGTGAAAAAATGTTTTTGAAAACATCTCTGGTCAATTTTTTTTGGAAACATACCTGTGGGTCAAAGTTGAGGAAGAACAAATGGGAAACTTCGGCGTCCGGTGGAATTTTCGCCCCAAATCCAAGTGCTGGAAAGTGCTTATCTGAATTTTCAAAAAATAATTTTTATTAACAAATAATTTTTCACATTTTTTTAAACATGCAAACATATATATGTATTATATAATAATTAAAAAATTACCAAAATCGTAGTCCTCAATAATTGAGCCTATATATAAAGTATGTATAATAAGAAGCTATAAAGCAACTTGTTATTTATTTCAAGTATAATCGAAACATACCGATAGATTTTATCGCGATGGTATACTGATTGTCTTGATCGGCTGCTCTTGAATGTAAGCTTTTGGCATCATTTGGATTTCCATTTGAAGCCGTAAAATCTTAAAGAGTTATGAATCGCGTCATAATTATTGGCCAGCAAATCAACTAATTGATGTTCACTTAAACCTTACCAACTGCAACCGTAAAGTGAAGTTGCATCCCTGCTTGCAAGTAATCCACAAATGTGTAATTTGTTTCGTCCACCTGTAAATTGATATTCAGTACACCAGAATTTTCATAGCTCTTCTTCTTCTCCTTCTTTTTAGGGTTGATCAATGGCATAGCGATGGGGTTACTTTGCCTTGCAACTACAATTATCCACATAACGAACTTAAAGTTAGTTAAATTGGACGAAGTAATAGAGCACAATTTAATTTAATGAAACTACTAACATCGGCACAGATCTTCCCAGTTAGTTTCAAACTCCCCAATGAGGTCATGTTTGGTATGCTTATCAAAGTCAAACACTTGGAACAGAAGCGGTCTAGTAGGACAAAATTAAAGGCAAGCCATTTTGTAGATACGAATACGAATGGTTATAAATAAGGCGATTATGTAAAACCGTAAATAAATGATTACCTGGTAGGATTTCGTCCAGTCAACTTGACTGTGTGTCCAGTAATTGGTCTCCATTCGGGGTCTAAAGATTTCTTGACCACTGTAAATTGATTTGTTTTAAATATTTTAATAACATTGTAGTTTCTATATAACATTCCACAAGCCAGAACCTAAAGAATTGTGTTATTTATTTATAAACAAGTATTAAATAAGTTAAAGATCATCGGGTTAGGATATCGGCGATGAGGTATGGTATGAGACTGCGTACCTTCAGTTGTGAATACTTGTGTCCATCCTTCATCATCATCATTTTTGTTGGAAATAATTACGAACGGATCGCTTTTCCCCAATAGATCCTTTTTGTCTAATCCTTTCCCACTTAAGCTCATCTGAAATGACTCTTTGTTGTCCCCCATTTCTTCACAGTAAATGACAATCATGGAATCCTTGTTTTTTGCAGCCAGGCTTTTTGGCAATTCCAATTTTCTTTCAAACTATTTGTGATAAGTTGTTGAATTACAGTAATTTTGAATATTATAATTTCTCTTTTTTGTTACCTTGCTGAATGGTGCCGAGACAATTTCACCAAGTGTGCAGATCGTGTTACCCAGAAATTCCGTGTCCGCCTTGTGTTTCTTGTTGACGTCTCCATCAAAATCGTAGACGGTAATACTGAGTTCCTGTAATGTATGGAAATGCTATGTTAATACTATACTTATAATTGCATGTACATAAATACCCCAAGCAATTATCAGGCAAAGACAAAAACAGTTGTTTGCTCAGGAGCCCTGAGAGTACCTAAAAACGCTCTATATTCTAACCTGTCTCTCTTCAAAGCGATATTCCATTGTAATCTTAGTAACCCATTTTGGATTCAAATTGTCCTTTATAATTTCAGTTTTTCCAATTTCCACAAGTTCATTAGTTTTACGGTCTCGAGCAAAGATAACACACATGGGGTCCGACTTGGATGTCAAATCTCGATTGATCAAGTCCCTGGAAAAATATTTTATTATGTGGGAATCATTTTATAATTATTCAGGATATGGGTGTATTATAAAAACCTTACCTGGCTGAAAGAGTCAGTTCAACCATAATTGATGGCATACTTCCTTTCTTGCCCTGAGCAGCCATTGTGATCGTAGTTTGCGCTTTATGTCTTCTACAAATACATAAATTCAGGTTACATTACTAAGGCTAATGATGTGTTTTATAGAATAACTCCATTTAGTTGTGAGATGGGTATATGTATACCCATTATAAATAATCAACAAATTCTAAAACATTTGTTTTGTAATAACTTCCCGTATGCTTTTCAGAAAGGAATGTATGTTTAAAATTAAAAACATGCGTTTTACCTGATATATATATGCAAACTTGTAGTGCACGAGTCCGACTTCACAAAGACAAACTTTGCAAATATACAATTTTATACTCTCTTCTATTTCCACACAGCCCTGCAAATCAGTTCCTGTTTACTCTTGCTCAGCTTTGTGAACAAACTGAGCTTATAAAACAAAGGTTCTGTCTTGATTCACAATCGTAATGACAAAACAGCTCAACGATGATGTAAGAAGCTGGCCATATTTTGAAGGATTTGTGAATAATAATGACACGATCGCACGATCCCTCCCTCCACAATGACTCAAACAGTGTTATTTATTTACTAAATGAGCTATACCTATAGGGAATACAAAATAAATGGTGAGGTAATGTTCATTCCACAAAATCTGCCTCATTTAACAACTACACAGGCCTAGTCCATATCCATGTGAAGATGTCTGGGATTCAGGCAATGTTTATGCACTGTTCATCCAGTCTATTTCATCTTATGACATCATTTGCACATGCCTAACCAACCAATCAGCCTTCGCCAATAAAGCATGCAATTTCTGAAACAACAACAAGTTAGAATTTTATGTCTCCTAACAGAACTAATAAGAAACACTATGCAGTCACCCAACTGGTCTGCATGGCATAAGCATCCAATATGTGATTGTGGGATATGTAAATTTTTTGTAACAACTTGATGAAGCTATATGGTATAATGCAACATGTTGATGAAATGAAGTACAACCCTTACATTCCATAATATATACAATTCTGGGGTAGATTGCTATCCTTGGAAGGTAAATCACGGGCCAATGCCATGAATGGCTGTGGGCCGCACCATAATCATAATCCACCATTGAATGCAATTAGAATCCATTGATGAACTCTGTGAAGGAATGTTTTTGATTCTAAAGGCTCAAAGTGTGTAGCGTTAGAAGTGTGGTGGTCCTCAAATGTTAATCATATACTGATGAAGAAGATGCCACTAAAAGTTACATCTCAAGGACGCCACCACAAAATGACAAGACAGGACTGTGATGACAAATTCTATTTATTTTGGTGTTGTTGATTCAAGGAATTTGAGGACATTTTAAAATATAAATTGACAAGCTTTCGGATTTACTAATCCTTCATCAGGTCGCATACTGATGTTGTCTATTTAAAACAAATTAGGTTTAAATGTTCACAAAACCATGATTCTGTTAAATGCTGGATACATATTTTATACTGCACTTGATGAATATTTTGTATCCATTTATCCATCTTATTTTTTATCTAAAACAGATGAAAATTTTGTGGTAAATGTATAAATATTGCGGTTTCATTAATTAACAAAATGAAAACCAGTTTCAGCAATATACTGGAAACCCACCCACCCAGTGACACATTAAGAAAAGCATGTCTATAACTTTTATAAAACCAAATTAATTTCTTGGCGTGGCAGCATTAAATGAAATTCAAAGAATTTCATACTTGTATAAAAATTTGCTTAAAATGATTGCCACTCCAAGTTGTAATCCCAGATGTAAACAATTATTTTTAACATTACTTTGTTGTTCTAATCATGTCATGGTCAATTCAAATGTTTAGGTTCGCAATGCATCATCGTCTAAGTTATGGCGTGCGACCACGATCAAAGATGATCTGAGTAAGAATGTGTTACTGCAAATTAAGAATCATAAAGATGTTACAGATATTTGCTTGTTTAATTGCAAATGCTTCAGTTTAGAAGTTTAGATTAATTTAGATTGGACGAAACAATATCAAAGTTAAGAAAGTAAAGAATTTAACTAATGGATGGTCTTTATTATATGAACTACCAACTGCAATGCAATATGTAAATTGGAAACGGAAGCTCGTGATTTCTCCAGAGAAAATAATATGCATTACTTTAGTGAGAATAATAACAACGTTAGAACTGCTTATAGCCCTCAGTTTTATACGGAAACACATACATAGACCATTACAACCTTCATTACAATATGTACGTCGTCTCAAGATGTGTGAGATTTTGAGATTAGACCTTCCATTTTCACGCGTGCTGTATGTCTGTGTTACGCATTTTTCTAAGCTCTTCAATCATGAATGTCAGACCACTCACAATGTGTGCAATCATGTTGGAAATTTCCTTGCATGATGCAATTATGTGAA
Organism: Folsomia fimetaria; assembly: GCA_034695645.1. Classification (NCBI taxonomy): domain Eukaryota; kingdom Metazoa; phylum Arthropoda; class Collembola; order Entomobryomorpha; family Isotomidae; genus Folsomia; species Folsomia fimetaria. The sequence continues at coordinate 11,730 of JAQFZJ010000179.1, read as the reverse complement.
TTCTTATCAATTAGTGCAAGAAATGGGCTGCACAGCCACATTTATATATATATGGCTAGGGAAAGTATACTGATATATCTAAGTAGCTATAATTGAGAAAGTTAGTGGTGTATTAACACTTACATACTCTATATCTGATTATATGTATAATTCTCAACTGGTGCAGTAGTATTGGAAGGCTCAGTGCAGTCATTGACATTGGGGTGCAAATTATCTCACTCTGCCCGTAGTTTAGTTTTATTAGTTTGTTTAATAGCATTTTTTGGTTACTAAACATTGTAACATTGTATAAGCCATGGTTGACAGTTAAAGAGAGTATCTGTACAAGAAGAAAATGGATGTGAGTGCACAAAACTGTACACTAACATTTCCTTTGTTAAGAAAAAGTTACGACTTTCTCCAGAAGAAAGGGGGCGGAGGAGAGGAAATGTGTTTAAAGAGCTCCCATTTTTCGTTATCATAAATAAGTCAAACAATAAGGTTTGTTCTGTTGGTAGGATTCAGACATAACGTAATAAAATTCTCCCTTCTTGATATTGTTTAGTCAAGGAGTAACTCTGTCACGTTTGTCATTTGCAATAACTTTTGCTATCTTGGACGATGTACGACGATATTATATGAAGTGTGTGACTTGGCCAATTTACTATTCCATGTCGAGGGATTCTATGTAATATTAAGAATACGAGAGGATTCGGAGTTATTTCTTCTTTCATATTTATTCGCAACCAGTTGCAAATCATAATAGACCGAACTTTGATTGTGACTGAGTGTTTAGTTCACATACATACATAGGTCATCGTTGTGGCTGATGGCAGACGTACCAATAGTCTGTCCCCTGGACTATTCCTCTCGTAAAGAAACTGAGCTAGTCAGTGGAAGCTTGAGTTTCATAGAGCAGAACATTTTTGATTCACTTCTTCCTTTTTGCAGCAACTACGCCATGAAATACTGACTACATACTAGTTGTGACAATGTAACTGATAACTAAGGACTAATGCCAAAGAAAATTCAAATTTATTGAGGCAATGATCATGAATCAAAAGTCATGGAACATGGACTTTTATGAGCCTATCTGCAGCAGGAAGGCAGATATCCAAATCTGAAAAAGAATTAAATATTTAAGAAATAACTGATCATAATGCCATCAATACATATAATATTAAGAAATCATTAATTGTTGTGTATCCCTATATCATATTCTGTGTGGGAATAAATCTCATCAAGCATGTTTACAATTAAATAATGCGGAAATTGCAATACAATTTATTGGATTAATATAGATATTATTATGATATGTACACTAAACGCTGGATAATAGATTGATATAACGATATTTTTAAAAACTGGAGAAAAGAATTCTAGTTCAGGATAAAAAAACTTGGCATAAGGTCTTTCGTATTCGGTGGGAAAAGTTTATTTATCTATATTTGAGATTATGTATAACTGGTAGTAAGAATCCTCGCACAGCATTACATTTCCAAGAAATGATTTGGAAAGTTTGAATATGTCTCCTTTGGGTGCAAGTATCAGGAATGGTTTTGTCTCAACAAAACACTGTCTCTGTTTCTTGGGGAAAACAACAAGTCAAAAGGGTTGAACTCCAACGGGAGTCTTTGATTTAATACAACTTGCTTGCCTTTGTCATGTAGGTAACTCGTCGCAGATTCTTTAAAACTTAACTAACTTTTAGTAAGTTTTCTGTATACATCCAAAGCTTCAAAGGAAAGTATGGTATTGGGCATTCGCTGGCTTTAAAGTTTGGAGAATTCTCATGAAAAATGCAAAGTCTTTCATTTCCATATTCATTTCTTACCCCCTGCTCCACATTCTCGTACAACTTGTAGAAATACATACCCTCTTTTTCGTCGTCCCCGCCAGCAGATGAATTTCATATGTACCTGAAAATGTTGTAGAACGTTTCTCTGTGTGTAGTACAGTATATATGTCTTGGCAGGATTATTAGTCCGTCTCGCCCAGTTAAGATTTCAGATATGATGCCAGAGTGTGCCTGCATGTTGGCTCGTTCTCCTCTTAAGTGTGGTTTTATGTTTTGTGCTTGAAAATTAGAAAAGTAGAAAAACTTTTGGAGAATTTTAAAATTCAGCAGCACAAGACATGCACGACTGGGTTTAATTAAACAATTGCTTAATGGAATTTCTTAGCTCCGGTAATTGGAATTAGGCTGAAAAATGTTTCTCTGCTTACAGTACGACTGCTTCATACTCATTATTGCTCGTAGGCGGGGATGCAGATTACGAGATGAATTTATCTAGAGTTTGATCCGCTTACTTTTTGAGAGGGACAACCTTTGAGGTTTCTAATTTTAGTAAATCATTTCCAAAGGTTCGCGCACAAATGCTATTCGCAGTGGATAGCTTTAATATGAATGCCCATAGCATATGAAACTGGACATGTCTTTTTAGTTTTCGTTTCAAAAACTTTTTTGCTTTGATACTATTTACGGATTTCTGTATGTAGTTGATACAGTCTTGGGGACTTTATTGGGGATGCATATTGTGGTGTAATGCTTTCTTGTAATTTTAAATAGCATCCATAGTGGCAGTGTTGCTAATATTTGTATTCTATTCTAAACCTTTAAAAGTCGGGTTAGATCGATTAAAGTAAACAGAATGTGCCAAGCATAATATGGATACAAGACTCCTCGTCCTTTATCGAGGCTAATATACATACAAGTAAGTTTTGGTCATGTTGATACTATTCAACAAACTGTATAGAATAATGTATGGAAGCAGAAATACAATTCGACAATAAAAAGACTCCACTTTCCTTCCCAGATTTTATTATTCACTTTTATTGTCATCGCGAAAATGGTTTTTACAATGCATATCCTCATACAACTCAAGTTTTATTTGTTTCCGAATTATGAGTATCACTGTAATACAATTATTTTTACAACATGTGAAACTGGATATTTAAGATTGAGAGTTCAGTAAACATAGTCGTAATCATAAATCTGAAAGTCTCTGAAAGTGGAGAAATTGAGAATAAATGTGAGTTTTAAAACGGGACGAAGAATACAAACCTAACAATGACAATTTTAGCTGAAAATAGCTTTAACATTAAATATGCGTATATTCTAAGGTCAAAAACTGGTCCGTACGACCTTTATTGTCTAGTTTGTGATTGGGTCATTTTGTAATTTATGTCACTATATATTCAATTTAGGAGTTGGCATTTTTGTCACTATGTATATCAACACCAATGAATATACAGCAGGAAAGTTCTCTTTACTGTGTAACACAAATGTGTTATTGTAAACGTTTGGTTTCAAAACACAGTCAACAGTGCAATTATGGCAGCATTTATAGAATACAGTAAATGTGAAATGCTAGTCCGTGAACTGCTTTGCTTATAACTTCTCATGATGAATATCTGGCATTGTCCCTCCCCGAAATATTCATGACGAGAAGACTTAACCCACAATCTTCCATGCCTTTCTCAAATTTATCTCTCGTCCCATCTTTATGGGTGCATTATCTCTTGGTCTGGCTTTCATTCCATTTTTCAGACACTCCCCGTGGACTTGCAGTAATCAAAACATCTTTATCTGGAGGAGAACAACGGAGAAAATTGTGACAGCGCCCACCCAGCCCACCATTCTTTTCTCCTTATATTGCGTTATCTGGTGCAAACCTCAAAAATTTTCATACAATATCATCGTTTGTACCAACCAAGAGTTAAAAAAATATTCCCATCTCTGAGAATTATTTGTAATAAATAATCTCTGGGAAACAGGAAACAAGTGGCAATAATAGGACTAAGCAGGAGAACAAAATGATACATTGAAAGTTAGTCGTGTATGAAAATCCAGATCAGGAAGTCACCCATTGGCAGTCATGTATGAAGAATAAAGTTAAGGGGGCTCTGGTGAGATGGTTAAGTGAAAGCCTCACTTCAGATGAAAGGGAATCAAGTGAAAGGGGGACTACCGTGTTCAATCCAAACCGTATACTTCACACTTTTTGACTTGTTTGTTTGGAATGGTGGTGGTGGTGCGGTGGTGAAAAGAAAGTAGGAGAAAGGTGAGTTGGAAGGAACAAGTTACAATACGTGAGCGCACGTATCAGTTCGTTTCGATTTGTCGGGTGTTGAGCTGAATTAATTCGATTCGAAAGGAAAGCCGTCTGGCTACAACTACCACTACCACCACACTACTACGAGCAGCAGCAACTCAGAAACTGTTTTACCAAGGGAAGAGAAGAAAACACAGAATTCCAAAGAAGACACTCAATGTGGCGCAATGAAATGGCTGACGAACAGAACGAATCAAATTCTTTTATTTACCGGATGCGACGGCCAAGGTTTTCCCACATGGCTTGCACCAGATCCACCCAAACACACCCACTGGCTCTCATCCTCACCTCCCTTCCGGCACAGAATCAATGAGTTGGATCTTTTTCTATGTAACTCACTCATGGTCATTTCACTGCTTGAGACATCAACTAGCAGTCATTCTGACGGCAATAACAAACCTCCTGAAAATGTGGGTCTTTGAGGGAACAGCTTCTCGAGTTGCTTGAGGTGAATTTTGAAATCAACATGAACAATGTAACAGGAGTAGGGTTGCAGGTTTCTTTCTACCAAAATCATTCCGCATGCAGCACGGGGGGTTTATTCTTTGCCCTTCTCCCTTTCCTTTGAATTCATCATTCAGAGAACAAACTTAGAAATATTATAGAAGCATTGAAAACCCAAAATGAAGTCGCTGATTTCACTCACTTCTTTGCTTTGCCCATATCTTATCCTGATGCTTCTTGTACATACAGATGACATTTATTTTTGGTTTTGTGATTTATAAGGTTACAATAACATGTGCTTTAAAAAACGACTCAAACCTTCTTTTTATGCATATACTGCTTAGCTTAGGTGATGCCACTGATGTAAATTCTAATTATTTTTATGAAAGGAGAGACAGGGAGGAAGGGAGTGAATGAGATATACAAGCATGCAAATGAAGAGTCGTAATGAAAAAGAAATGAGCAAAAAGCTTAAATAAATCCAGAAAGATTATATTTGACCCCACAGTTCCTTAATAAAGGAGAAAGCACTATTTTATGAAGCAATATGGTTTATGTCACCGGATGGTGTGGGGTAACCGTTGTGGCAGTGAATGGTTTGGAAGCAACGTGTTACACACAAAACGGGTCCGGATCTGGCACGAGCACAGAAGAAGAACATTGGCCAAATGGGAGGATGGGACTAGTCTAATGTAAGTTATGAGTTACGGATAGTTTACTATGAGATCTTTTGGCATGACAGGGTGATTGCAACATAATTCATCAGGAACAGTACACCAAAGAAAATTCGCATCCCAGCTCAGCCCTAAATATCTGTGAATATTATCTTCACATTCCCCTCTTGTACTGTTTACAATATATGTATGGTCTCATGGTCCCATGCAAAATCTCCGCCATCCAAAATAAACAATAATTTTTTCCAATTCTGTCTGGAACTGAAATAGGTGGATCATCGTTTATCATATTTTGCAACATGGGCCGTTTGAAACACTCCGCTTATTTTGTTTCATCTTGGATCTAGCTCAGAAATGAAATTGCCTATTCAATAACCGAAACTACGACAATTTTCTATTGCCAAAAAAGATAAATTTGATTACGCAAAATTGGTTTTGGGACAATTTTAGCTCAAAGTATTTTTTATTATGAAATTTTATATATCGAAAATTTCAGGAAAAGTATGTAGATACAACATTTGGATTATCAAGTTTCCAAAAACCAAAACAATTCGTTATACCGATTAATACATCCTACGATTTCATAATGTTTGGGAAAACTTAACGAGTATTTTTATAATAATGATGGTCGCCATCGTGGGTGAGAGGATAAGATTATACAGATATTCTAAATTTTATAGTCACAAAGTTGAATAAAATTCATAAAATGAGAGAAGATTGGATTGTACCTAAGGAGAAAGGAGAAAGCAATGCAGATGTGGTTTGCCATTATTATGGTGTCAAGATATGACTTTTGTTCACTTTCATTTCCATGTTCCAAATGCTTCTACTAAGCGGGGTAGGAATAGCTGTATATCTGTATTCTGAACTCGTTGCTAAATCTTTTGTCGATACACGTATGTGTATTTAACACTTTGTAGGGTCAATTTAACATTTTTTCAGTTATTCGTAGATGTGAAGCTTTCGTTAGTGCAGTGTGCATTATCTTGCATTGTCTTGTAATAATTATATCCTCTCAAGAAGAAGCATTGCTAGACATTGATAGATGCACACTCCATGAGCTCAACACCACGCTCTAATTGTTTCATCAGAGTGGTAGTAATAACATTTGGGCTGGTGACAGGGTATAAAGTGCAAAATATATTTCACAACGCGAGCAATTTATATGAACAGCTAAATTGTGGACGAGTGAAACGATTGGGGACCCGAAGAACTAAAAAGTTTGTAATTCACGACACAACGTGAGTATTCCATTAGAGGCCAGGTCATATTGGTCAAAAGTAAGGTACCTGAGGACAATAAAATGGAGTGAGCATTACAATAAAGTTTAATAAATTAAATGCTGAGTTAGACCACAAAACAGGTTTGGAGATGGATGGAGGACGAGTGTGGCGTAAACGGGGGCGCTTTTACCCGTTTGTGAGAGAAGAAGTGAAAGTAATAAATTGGGAAGAATAAAAGGAGGTGGACGTGCTAGGTGCGTTGCGGCCGCAGGAAAAGGTTTGATAGATGGTAAGAGAGGGTAACATGTCAGGAAATAAAGTCTCACTCAGTCTTTGAAATCCAGTTGGTTAGCAGAAATGAGAATTGACCCTTGGCTCAGCGTGGAAGTGAGGATTTCTCAAGAGATAGAGTGTTATTGGAGTAAAACGTGACAATGACAAGTTGATTAAGGAGTTTGGTCTACCCAGAGAATTACTCTCGGTCTCTTTCCAACCGTCACAAAATTCCACCAATTCTTATTTTATAGTCACATCTTGAATCCTAGAAATAAGGCATTACAATCCAAGGTGTTCATTTGACATGGGTTGACACTGCCGCCTGACAGGAAGTGCTTTCAAACGACTATGGCCCATTATGATTGGGTCAGCTAAACCCAAGAGAATGTCGATTTATTCACACTAACGTCGTCATACTAATGTGGACCATAGTGTGATATATTTGTAAAGGTAATCAAACACTAATCAAATTGTCCAACGTTTTCACTCAATACAATTCATCCAACATAATATCTGATATGTGTAATCCTATGAATTTCATTTAACAGAATACATATAGGTCTGGATATGTAAGGTTAAGAGGAAGTCACTCGTATTATGTACACCTACTTTCATATGCTGAGTTTATTAATTTTGTATTCAAAAGACAATGTCTTATTAAATCAGTTGGTCTCGTTTTCGTAATATTTATTCATTATCTTTCCCTATTATTCATTAACAATCCAGATTTTCTCGTTGGGCTGGTTTAGTTTGCATGAACTACAAAATTTCAGACAGCAGCAGCAAGCCTTCCCAATTCCGCTGATTATTAGGTTCGTGTCGGTCGGAGTGGGGAAAGTTATACCGTAATTAGTATGCATAGTGGAATACATTACGGTTAGTAGGTGAGAGGAAAGTGTATTACGCTATACTTAATGCTACCCCTGCCCAGGATGAACTATGCATTAAGTTTCATTTTCACGGTTAGTCCATCAACCAGTTTACTCGTCTTAACTTAGCTTTCTCCTTTGTCTCGGGCTGAAGCTATTGTAGTGGAATACATTTGCATGTTTGACGACCCGTTCTCGCCCTAATTTAATTAGTCGACGCGAACCGAGGTAAACAAGAACAGCAGTTTCTACTACATATGTATTATATATAAAGCCCTAATTGTCCTTTACCATTTCCAACCTTCGAGTTTTTGAGTAGCAAGAAATAATAAAGAATGCACTTCCTAGAATCTCGCCAGAGACAAAAAACCACTTCTGTCATTTGAGTTGGCTAATTATGTGATACATTAACTTATTACCATTGTCATATTGTAAGGCACTGGATTTAGAATATTTTTAAATCATAAAAAGGAAAACTGGATTGTAGCAGGCATAGAATTATAAATTTAAGGCTCATTTATATTAGTTTTGTTAAAGCTGACCCAAAGAACTTCCAACAGTGGCAACCGTATAGCACAAGAAATAAATTTCAATTTTGTGTTGGTGTTGTTTCTGTGAAGACGTAATTCAATGTTGAAATTGGCAGCCTACAAGTTTTTTTGGTTGTTACACAAACTGGTCAGAGATGTTTACGGGGTCCTCGTTCTGTTGCATTTGTTGGTTGGTGTCGTTTAAATGGAAGCAACTATAGAGCTGCAAAGTGCAACTTCTTGCTCGGACACATAAATGTGGAAATGATTTATGGTTGGGAATGTCTTGACCCTTACGACACAGTAAACTTTGTATTCCAGTGGCATTAAAAGGATGTTTTCTCCAAGACATTGTAATGAAAACATATGAGCTGTTCACCCGGTCAATTTACTAGAATTTTACTCTGGAAATACGGAAAGCGGACATCACTATGGGCTTTCGCTGGGCAAAGAACCATGTAAAATAAGAAGCGTCCCTTTTCTGCTGAAACATGAAAAATAAGCTATTGCCCAATAATCAAAGATCAATACACAAATATGTAATTATAGGTTTAATCCCAATTTGGGCATGTTAATGTAAAAAGTGTTTGTGATGATATATATATAATCGTAAAAATTAAGAATGCAGTAGAGACGTGAATACATAGAGAACTTCACGGTTGAAATACAAGTGTTTGTTTTAGATTTGAATGATTTAAACTTGGATTCATCATTTGCACCCTTTCCAATGTGCAGAGTATTACAGAATATTCAAGGCCTGTGTTTGCAGAGTAATTTAATCAAAACTTTCTCTCCCATATCATCTTTACCGTGTTCAATATGCGGAATAAGTGAACTCGGAACTTATGCTCCATGTCCCTGTATTTGAAGATAAAAAGGGCTTTGAAACTCAATAATCCCTCAATTTCCTCCCAACATGGATTTCCTTGAAACGATTGTATCCAACATTGATTCAGATATTTAGATAGGATGCTATAACAATAAACTAGTTTCACCGAACCCAGTGTAGAGTATAGGATTTTATAATATTTGGCAGCAGTTTTGCTTGTCGCCATTTCTACTACATACACAATTTTGCAAGTCTGAATAAGAAAGCGACTTCCTGAATCAACTGCATTGAACGAGTGAGGAAGTTGTTTCGCGATCAATTTCGAGTATAATGTACTCAATACTTTGTTGAAATGAAGGCACTTGGCCATATCAAGCTGGGATGGTCCAAAAGTAAGTACAGAAAAAGCAATATGTTGCAATGTGTGTAGACACCCACCACTATCGTATCACACTCCACACACTCTTCTGCATTTATCTACCACCATTTTGTCACCCATTCTTGCACCGCTTTTTCCATTGTTCAACCGAACTAACTGCGGGAGTGTTTATAGAGCGGCGTGGTGGTGTACTGTACTGTCTGCAAAACACGGATGCTCAGTCATCATGCTTGATGGAGGTACGAGTTGACAACGACTTACTTTCACTCACTGAGCTTTTCTGGTGAAAATAACTTGCTTGAAAAGGCAAAAAGAGTGAAAGACCATTTTGGACATTTTCCAAGCCAGCAAGTGAGTATATGGACCATTATCCCCCATCGAATGTAGTGCGTAATTTGTGAACCACTAAAGAATATCTGTCCGTGGGTGGTTGGTTTCCTATTAGCCAACATATACCCTTCATCAGTGTTTGGGTCGATAGCTGTGGAGAAAGTGAAAGAATAGCCCATAATGATACTCAACCTTATAGCGAAGGAAATATCTGCAATAATTCGTCCTCCAACACAATAACAACGGGGTGGTCCAATATTATATTAGCTAGAGTAAATATTTTGAGTTATGGTGATGCTACACACAGATACAGATATTTACACATAATACATATGTATCAGTTGGTTGGTTTGTGTTAGTTATGTGAAGGAGCTGAGGGATGATATGCAGCAGCGCAATGAACAATAAATAGGGTAGTTGGTGGATGCATATGAATATTTTTCATGAATGTTAAAAGACTATGAATTTATTCATATTATTCTAGAATTCAGATCAAGCTTGCATTAACCCCGCCTTTAGGATGAAAGTTGTAGTGTTTTGTTGCATAGAAGCGGTATAGTGGCTTTTGGTGATAATGCATCTGAATATGGTGCTCTGCTGAGAATGCATTAGTTGTTTCAACTTTCTCTCATCTTTCTTTGCATTTGAATGCATATTTGTTGAAATAATCAGAACTCTGTCCACGAGGGACAAGCCAGAGCCAGTTTCATCATCAGATATCTTTCTCGGATCTTTCCCCAGCTTCTGGAATCAGATAATGCGAGGATGAGAAAGTAATATACGGTGCACAGAGTCTTGCATGCATGCAAATAACGGGTACAAATTGAACCAGAGAGACTTTCAAAGACAAGGGAGATCTGCGAGCAAAGAAAACAAAATCGGACGGACTCCAGTTGATAGCCCTTGTTCTATCTCAACACTGGTTAAAAAAAGGCCAGTTTGAGCCAACGAATATTTAACAACTCCCTCAGCAACCCTATGAAAATTGGAAAGGGAACTTTGGGAATTTCTTGTTTCTCTTTTCAAAACCAACCCGAAGGAAGAAGAAGTCGTCGGATAAGGAAGAAGAAACTTCTGGTGGAACCGCATTCTATTCATCACAGCATTAGTCGCATTAGACATAACGAAACTTGTACAATCCAAACAAAAAGCAACACCATAGAGAGCTGCTCCCCTTCTTCTTTCTCCTTTTCTAAAAACATGCTTTGCTACAAGCGGAATGGAAAACAGCAACTCCAGAGGTCTTGATGGGCTTCCCTCTTCCTTCCTCCACCAAAAAAACTCCACAAAAAGGATGTTCTGAATTTGTATATGGAAATTTTAAAACATATACATTATCTTCCTGCCTGTCCGGACCAACTTCTAACCAATACCAATTTTAGAAAACGAAAGAGAAAGTAAGAAGGAATACTCATGAGTAGTGGTGAATACAGATGTGTACAGAAGTTAAAGAACTTTTTACATCACACGAAGAATAAGTTTGTGCTGTTGTGGTCATGTAGGCTAGATAGGTTTGGAAATAAGGTTGTGCCGTTGTGTTATGCAGCAAGTGGTATATATAACCAACACCACAAACATGTGGTGGTTTGCGATATCTAAAGGTAAGTATAATACGTATAATACGCGAAGTGTAAAATGTCCACTTGGCAGCAAAACTGAGTCGACTTTATGGAAAACACATTCTTTAGGCAGGCAGAAATAGAGCAGGGGGTTGGGTTGTTGAGTTCCGGATTGTAGAGCCATGATAGAAGAAGCCATGTTACAGCAAAACGGTCTTTGTTTGCACTCCTACTTTAGAGTTGAGCTGGGAAACGGATGCATAGCTGGATATCATTTATTTATTCGCAATGTTCCATTGTGGATTTTGTGTCAATTTGATTTAACATTCCCTGTTTCTTCTCATGTTGGCTTAAGTTTATTCTTCCACTAGGAAAACATCACAGACCAAAGTGCTCCTCGCTTTGTACATCCTTCCAAATCAATGAAACCAAACAGTGTGTGCTCTTTGGTCGTCCTCATAATGTGGTGAAAAAGGCTTCTGTTGATACCTGACCTGGATATGATGCGATTATAAAATAGCCC
>JAQFZJ010000178.1:0-50911 GCA_034695645.1 Folsomia fimetaria | reverse complement strand
GCCAAATTTCAAGTCGATCGGATAAGTTTTACGGGAGTTATCGCGAGTCGGACGGACCGACGGACCGACGGACCGACGGACCGACAGACCGACAGACATGACGACTACATAAGCCCTGGGTCGGGCTAAAAAGTAGGTTTTGGTTATATTCTTCTCTGCTAACTTTTTGTATCGCTATTATATTATTATCTTAGTCTCAATCAGTAACTCATACCTCATGAGCAAAGTGTGCTTCGTTTATACACTTGATGCCTTTAACTCCTAACTGCTGGCGGATGTGCTAAAGACTATAGAGAATAGCATAACAAAAGGAGCAGAATGCCAAAGTTGAAAGGTTTTACACTGCTTTTACTAAAGCCCGTGATCAAAACGAGAGAATTGAGAATTAAGAGCGTGGCCGTTCTGCTTCATGATGCTAATTGTGTGTGATTTCATGCACTCCACTCCTCATTCATTACTTTTGAAATAATACTGGCATTCATTTTGTTTTCATTTCTGCTTTATTTAAAAAAAAAACTTATTTCTGCTTATTATGATCAATGATCAATTTATTGCATTTGTTTCAATAAGCGTGCATCCTAGTGTCAATTCCAGTTGAAGATAGCTTCCGGTAGTATTGCCTATTTATTTGACATTTGAATGCCAACTTAATTTTTCATTCACATTCCTATACGCACGATAAAATTGCTACCGATGATTTTGTGTTAAGGCCAATAATTTTGATCAACGTAAAATCAACATTTCAAATATTTCATGCTCTTATTTATTACGTGTGTATGCCTTTGGTTCAGAAGTTCTATATGAATTCCGTATGAATCTAGTTAAATAAAAATGAATTGCAGCATATGTAATTCTTTTGATGCACAACAGTCTCAAACATACATAATACACCACTTTGTTATTTTGGCTAAAAACTTATTTCATTTCTTACAAAATCGTGAATAGAAATTTAAGCTATGATATTGGTGACAATTGGCGTGATTTCTCTTACACCCCAATAAAAAAAATTCTTGTCACTTTCATTCACGAGGAATCACGGAATTATTCGAAATATGAATTCTTTGAGTGCATCAAGCATTTCAATCGAAATTGAAACTTTGTTCACGATTTGTTGCTTTGCTTTGAAAGCAACTTTTTCAACTATATCTGAAAAACAAAAATTGCTCTTGGGTTTGGGTATAATCTTATACTTACATTAGTTTCCTGTAATTTCAAAAATTTCACTTTGAGATTGTCAATAATATAACTTTGGCGACACTCAGTTTAAATTTTTTTTGCAAACTTGTGAATGCACAAGAACTCTACAATTCAAACTTTTTTGCTCGTACAAAATACAAAGCGTCAAATATTGAAAACGTCGCCTTTTGTCAAGAATTCTTGTTAAATTAATCCTCTCGTGGATGCAGTACGATATTTAATGAATGGGTTTTTAATTAGCGTACGGTATTTCTCGTATTTCATTAATAAGTTCTGGTTGTACTGACGTTCAATGTAGCAGGCAACAAATATTATAATAATTGTAATGACGAATGCATTTTATTCTTTCAATTATATTTATCACAGACATAAAAAACGAGAGGAAATGTGAGATTGGCTTGCACATTGTGCCCCTGTGTCATCGTCATCTTTTTGTTATTTCATCAGATAAAGAAGAGTGTCACAAATTCAACATGATGACACCACTTTAACAAGATAACCAGGCTGTCAACAACAGTAGTAAGACAAGCAGAAGAAAAAGAAGAAGAAAGTGGTTGAAGTTGGAGCAATTACCCAAATAGTGTTTTTGGGTTTGTATAGTTATTGTACGTGCATAACACTGGTTTGAGACGTCGTCTCAGTTTCGGTAATGTAATGTGTGTATGCAGTTGAGGTAGATGACGGATGACAATGACTTTCCAATTCGTGTCTCTAAATACCAACTTCCACATCCATCCAGAAAATCTTGAGTTGATGAATGGATCGAAAGAAAGTGCACCTACTGTCAACTGTTATTATTATCAACCATCAAGAACATGAACAATAACAGAACCCAACTACGACTACGAGATTAACATCAACAAAGATGAAGCAAATAACACCTTGGATAAAGTAAGCCACAACTAATTCATGTGTAATTTTACCCTTCGACGAGTATCTAGCTCAGAAATTAAATTGTGGAAGTACAATTATCACGAGTATTTCAAAGATGCACACAGTCCTTAATATAGCGGCATGCCAAATAAGTAAATAACTAAATTCATGACAAACGCTAATTGAGGTGCAGACAATTAAAAAATAAACTCTATACTTGACTAATTCAACATCATTGATTGATAATTTTACCTTATCTTCTTCGGATTCTTTAAAAATCTGATGAGGTCCTTTTCTTGAGGGTGGAAATCTCGTTGTTGTGAATATCGAATGAATTCCTCCATTCTTCTTCTTGTCAACTTCTTCAGAAGAAACTCGTCCCCTTCCAGGACCAGAAGATTCTTTGGATGAAGGTGGCACGGAGTCAACTACGCTATTCAGTTCTGTAGTTGACTCTGGGAGGTGGAAGGTTATTCCATTTTCTCCCTCGAATAATAAGTCAAGCTCTCCATTCTTTGACATGTAGTTTTTACCTGTAATAAGAAAAAATAACCGAATCTTTAATTTAATTTCGCTCAGTGTCATATATGCAAATACTTTGCAAATTACTGTCAAAGATTTTCGTACATCTCAATCAACCCATCTACTTTTAAATTCGTGTGCAAGTCTTTACTAATTGTATTACACGCCAATTTCACTATTAACCTCCCTCCCACCCAGCGTATTGTTTATTTACGCACGTGCATACATCCAGTCAATCCGTTTACTCCATTGTTTAATCTAATTCATTATATTTTGTTTTCTTCTCTTTTGCTTTTGATTGTTTTCCTGTCACAATGAAGCGAGGAGCATGCATGACGTGAAACTCTTTCACATAGCAAGTCAGGTGCCGGTTTAATGCATCCCTATTGCATTTCAAGCCAAAATTTCAATCAGACACCTTCAATTATTCAGCTACAACAACCGTGTGAATTTCAATTAAAGCATTTCTCAGATCAGTGGTTTATATTTACATAGCAGAGAGTGGCGAGGAAATGAAAGGAAGTATGTATTATCGTGTAGGAATGCAACGCTAATGTTGAACAAATCAATGACAGCTCATGTCTAAACCAAAATGCGACAGTGTGACTATTGACTATTTCATGAATCGTTTAAAGATTGAGGGAGTCCCTTTATACAATAGAGGCAAAAGTAAACAGATCGCTACTTTGCACTCACGTACACAACAACAGGATAAAGTATGGAAGAGTGTTCTAATAAATAAAAGAAGTGGTGTGACCTATTTCAACCCAAGTTTGGATTAGAAGAAATACATATTCACTTATATTTTTAACCATATTCTATTTTTATCCATTTCATTCGATTAGTCTACGTAGGAAAAACGTCTCAAACTAAATTGACGATAGATAGGTAAAATTTGCTGATAAATTGGAAGCACTTATATGTATTAATCAATATTGTCGTCGTCTGCTTTTCAACTGAGAAAATTCTGCAATGATAGTGAAAAGCATTATTATTTCCACGTGCTGAAAACTTTCTCCAAACACACACGAATCACACTGAATTCCAAAACTGTTTCATCTAAAACTCAGTCATCCATCACTCGCTCTTTTACTCTCTCTCACTCTTTCACCAGCTGCACGAAGCGTAGTTTCATGATGCAAAAATCTCATGAATTTTTAATGAATATCAATATTTTACTGTTTATTGTGTTTACGGTCATCTTCCAATCTGCGTACTCAACTCGGGTGTAAAACTCGAATAAAGCTTTTAATTAACTGTTCCCTCCCGATACAGAGCAACCGACCAGCTCGGTTTTGCTTTCACTTGCCACGTTATCCATTCATCCATCCAATCCTGCTTTCCACTCTTGGGACCAATGTGAAAAATGCAGGTGAACCCTTGCTTGTCTAAAAATACTTGTAACCAATCCATCATATTTTTCATGTTGCCACTTATACAAATGCGTTTGATGGTGTGAGAGGAAACTGTGTAGGTGAGGCGAGTTGATATGAAAGTTTTCAAGCCAATGCAAAATGTTTAATGCATATTTGAGGTATCAGGCGAGATTAAATTCCTTTTGCAATTTGAAGCTTAAAATCATGCATAAAACAATTAGCAATTATTTTTTATGCATTCTTGAACTTGATGAAGTCATTGAAGTTACATTAATACTTTATTATTTGATATAAATTCTTGCAGTCTCAAAAGCGTGAATGAATTGTGCATATATTAACTACTATTTCCTATTCCAAGTATGCAAGTATGGTCAGTTCGTGCATGGTTAATGTTTATAGCACAGTCATGTCATAGTCAGTTGAGCAGGTAGGTTTACGATGAGCATAATGATGATGTTTGTTACCTCAACATCTTAAAACATCTTTATCTTGCTACTTAACGTGATGACCTCTTCAGAAAATGATGACTAAAGTTTTGAATATTTGCGATAAAGCTACTGCCAAGTTTTTAATAGAACACGAATCGTTGTTGAATATGGGCTACTAAAATATTAACGATCTTAACGAATATTTAATTTTATTCTTAAAGCAATACAACTCACTTTTAAGCAGAAAGAAGACAGTTAGCACAATAGAGGCACAAATGCCGATCAGGATGATGACGGACAGTAACCAGCAAAAAATTGCGGACATTCCTCTCCCTTGGCAGCATTCTTCTTCATGATCAGATCCATATTCTTCCTCGTAAATAGCGTCATGAAATGCGCGTTGCTGCAAAAAATAAAAATAAAATCACTTTAATTAATTAAACATTTAGCGTATTCTGGAAGATTGTATACCTAATAAAACTAATAAAATGAACGGAGAATGAATTCATGATAATCTAGATTACACACAAAGTTATCTTAAAAACTAATCCATGAATCTGCTGCAATCCTTTAATTTCCCTAAAACTATGCAGTAACTGGTATGAGCAAGTATGTTAACAGAGCAGACGCCTCATTTGAAGTAAGTTTCACGCCATGCCAGGTTATCTCTTATGATCGTTTTGCTAATGTTTTACTAATTTATTATTTTTGAAACAAAGCATCGCATCCATACAAAAGAAATCTCATCATTGCATGAGTTGGGAAGGTCAATCAGAATCAAATAACTGGGCGAATTCTCTCACAGACAAGGTTCAAATAGAATATATAGCCACTTTGCTTTTCCTGCACTCTAAGTTTGCATTAGAACTCTGGATCAAAATCAGATGAGTGAGATATAGTCGATAAATCAAGATGTGAGTGACGGATAAGAAAAGTAGGTGGGCATGGTTCAGTTTGCTCCTTGTTTCTCGTAATCCAATCTAACAAAGCAAATTCTATCCAACCTCTCCACACCTTGACAGTTCAGCAAGTAATAAATTATATTAAAACTATTACGCCTTATATTCATAAGGAGGAACAGGCCTACAACGAATTGGTTTTAATTTTAATGTTATTGCCATAATAATTTTCCCGTACTCTGTTTGGAGTCCTCAATCGGTTGGGATATTGGCTCGAGTAATGGTGGTCATTCCCATTATATCCTCCACTTCCTCTGTGATGTTGATAATTTTGTTGGTACTGGTTTTTATGCCCCCGGTTGTTGCTGTTGTAAAAATTGGGGTGGTAGTACCCATTCATCTTCCAAATTTAGGTTTAGTTGGTTCTTTTTGTATTTAATGTTTGAATTTGTGGTGAAATAATTTTTATGAATATGATTCTCATATTGGTAATTTTGGGTTGTTCAAATGTGCTCGTCTTTAAGAGAGATTTAGTTTTTAAACAAACACCAGCACATTAGTAAGACAAGCCACAAATTGGTCATATAAGTGCTAAAAACAAGAATATGAGATTAAAATAATAGCAGAGTTTTCGGTTAGTTTTTTTACACAATGCTTCTAGCTGTAAATTTTTACGGCTGACTACATTCACAATATAACTAAAAAAGTCAATCACAACTGGGGCTTTCCTGCATTGAAGCACATTAAGAGTTACCGTTTCTTATGTATGGTAAACTATTTTAAGACATAAATTGAAGTTAAGTACAACATATTCTGTCCCATCAAATTACAGCGTGATTTAGAAACTTGCTTATCCGTGCTACTGCTATACGTATGTGATCGATGAGATGAATATTGGAATTCGATTCTTGTATGTAAATCATCCGAATCTTGCCAACCTTGTCCCAATTATTCAACTCGGATTCACTTTGCTGTTCCGATCTCAATTGTTGACAACATTACCAATTGGTTTCAAATTAAGAAATTCCCAGAACACAACAAAAGATCGGAGAAGCTCAATTTGACAAAAAAAACTATTGGTAATTCGTTGTTAGTGTGATTTATTCATCCTTACAGATCCCACCAACTCGATCTGTGCCCTATTTGCCGACTATTCTACCAGATTCCAACACAAATCACTTATTATCATATGTTGCACATTTTTTAATAACTTGGAACTTTAATGACAAAATAATGATTTGTCAATATCTTCAAAATGGGCAGAAAACAGCAAACAAAAATAACAATCACAACGGTCACAACCAAAACTAACACTGTTCGCCGGCTACATACAAACACCACAGACTATTGCTCACTTTGGTAATGAAACAGAAAAAAATCTTTCAGTCACTCTTTTGTAGAA
Organism: Folsomia fimetaria; assembly: GCA_034695645.1. Taxonomy (NCBI): domain Eukaryota; kingdom Metazoa; phylum Arthropoda; class Collembola; order Entomobryomorpha; family Isotomidae; genus Folsomia; species Folsomia fimetaria. The sequence goes on along the minus strand of JAQFZJ010000178.1, from coordinate 44,214 downwards.
TGAAGAAGATGAGACACAAAAGGAATGAGACATTTGGTTCACCATTATACTAATTGTTTCAATTAGCCCAATCCAATCAAAGCTCCGGATGCGATATTCCCGTGTGCTTTTGTCTACATTCTGTTCAAATTGAGTTCACTGCATTTTGCAACTATAATAGATTGGAAACCGAAATTAAGTGATACACCAACAAAGTCCAACAGAAATGAAGTGTGTCACTTTGAATTGTTTGGATTTGAAAGAGAATTTGTAAGTATTTTCTTAGCTAGATTATTATTACATGCTGAATTGAGGTAGGTGTGGTATGAGTGAGTGAGGGTATTGGTTAACGAAAGTTGATACTTTCATGAAAGCCTTGTCGTTACATTCTCATCATTATTGATAGCTTAATAGGTTTTAAAACACGTGATTGAGATTCAGCTACCTTATCGAAGAAGACATTACGCCCAACATATTATACATATATAAATTCATTGTCATGTGTATCCTCATTCAACAGAATCAAGATGGACTCAGCCACCCCCTTCCATCCTAACAAGTGAAGTCATTGTTATGCGAATTATAACTGAATGTCGTTATACAGATATAATGTAATAATCAAGTGTTGAATTGAATTTGTGGTAAATTCATGAGAAGCAAGTTTCACTTTTACTCAAGAAAATTACAGATTCAATATAAGTATTACGGATTGTAGCTGCTGTATTGGTATGATATGATATGAGAGAGAAAATATCTATTGAAATTCATATAAAGCATAATAACTATATTATTACATAGATGTGCCTATTAAACATTATATATTCATGTTATAAAGTTGATGTGATTCTTTGTGCTGAGTCGGAACGGAAGGAAGTGGGATAATATGAGAGGAAGTGAATGAGGCTTGTCTGTCTACCTGCTATGTTGAATAATTGGATTATCAATTTATATGACTGGGGTAAAAGTAATGAATGTATTGAGTGACAAGGGTTGGATGGAAATATCGAATTAAACAGATGATATGGTGCGTATATGTACATATGTATCTTGCTCGTATTGGGTGAGTTAATGGGTTTATCAATTAATTGTATGATTTGACATTTTCATTACACTATAGACGCGCTTCACTAGACTTATCTCTGCAAAAGGTATTTTAAGAGTGTTATTTTATTCTGATGACGGGCAAACTTCGCTTCAAGGGACTATTCGGGTATTCAAGTCAAAGTAAGTAGTAAATATTCCGGAAAGCTGCTGCCATCATTATAATTAAGAAATTCATGACACTCTGCATGAAAAATTCAGAATGAACTTGCTATCACACACAACACAATAGATACACATTTACCTTCCCATGATACTGTGCACTAGACACGCATGATGTGACACATACGTGTGTGACATACCTTTTCAAACTTTTTATACTGAGAGCAAAGTGGGTTAAGTTACCAACCATGCCGTGTACGATATAAATACAAACGGGGGCTAACACTTCTTGGTGTTGTTACTGACACAACGAAAAAAACAGCAAAACCGAAACAAGTAAAGTGTGACTACGTATCTGTACTGTCAGTCAGAAATGAACAACTGGTAGAAATTCATTTTAGTTACCAAATGCACCTGCTCTGCTTCCTTGCACTTTTCTCAGTTTTCTCATTACGATCCAATTGACAATTATAATTAATTGAGCCTATGTTTTGGCTTGACAGCCTGATTTCAAGTTCACCATTAACTCGAATTAAACAGATGTCCAATTTAATTGCTGACTATTATCTCCCATTTTACTCACAATGTACACGTTGACAAGTGACTAACTAATTGGCTAAAAAGTGACAAGACAACAACTGCACAATCTTATTATGGGTAAATGGATCAGTGGGTTTCTCACTCACCATTTAATTTAATTTCACTTGATGGAGAAACAAAAAAGATTCCCTTGTTGGGATAGACAACGATGGACCAATAATTTTAGTACAATTAGTTCATGTATGAGCATTTAAGGAAAATTACACTATTAATTACTTCACTAATAATACAAAACAAATGGAAGCATGACTTACTCTGGGAAACATTTGGCCAGATCTTCTCGTAAACATGTTGCCGACTTATGCAGAATCAATCTTCAATTCAAGATGCTCCAATTTCCTTAACAATGGAAGGGCGACGGAGATGAGAATTATTTTTTTTATAGAAATTCACCGGAAAAGCCACAACCACCGAAGATTCAAAGTGAATTGAATTGATAACAATGTCAAGCTGAAATTCTACATGCGACAATCGTGGTTTCATGTCCACGGTGGTGATGATAGCGATGAAGTTTTTAAATATTCACATTGAGTGTTGTTGTTAAATTGTTCATTCATTTTTGAAGAGATTATTTTTGTAAATATTTTAATTTGAGCGAGTGAGCTCAAGGGTGAAATGAATTGAATATTTTGAGACTGTGAGGCTTCCCCAGGAACAATGAGTTGTGGTTGGCTATTAAATTGAAGTTCCGTCTATTCTTGCTTTCATTCCATTCTATGCAAATATTATTTCCATTTTATGCATTCTTATAATAATCACATAAAACACGGTACAATGCATAGGTTTCACTCTCGAACAAAGTACGGATCAATTACTGGGGTTGATTCCCACGCGTTTAATTTCTCTTTTGTCTGAAATATCACTGCATGTGCTCAGCATCACTTTATGTTGTTATTATTATTATGGTCCCGCGGTACAACTACACTTATCATCTATCTGTATTCCTATAAACCTTTTCTTATTTCTTATATCTCTGTTATAATGTCCATGTCTTCGAAATCACTTTGTTGTCGTAATATTCCATTACCAAATCTTAATTACTCAGGTTTTTTAACTTTAAATCCAAATACTACGTATTCTTTCTTTCTGGGGTCCAATCACTTAAAAAAATATCAGCATGATTTGTAATTGTAGGCAACTGTTCAATATTTTAGTGACGATTCGAAAATCCAAATTTATATTGATTAGTTCCTGATATGTATTGGATTGTCCAGTTCACAACAATCTTACTCAATTCGATATTTGTATGTGTACGACACTTCACTTATTGGATGAGCTATGAACTTAAGACGTTTCATCTTTTACGTAATTGTGTGGTTTTATGTATGTATAATTTAAAGCCCGGGTAAAATTGGAATATTGTAATTTTTTATTTTTCGGTATATAAATGTTTATTCAAGCTACATATGCACAAACGTCACATGAAAATTGGACCACATGCAGGCTTCTTGGTATGAAATAATTAACTCTAAAATAATGAGATTGCCGTGATGTTAGTCTCCCCACATCTAAACTTGGACTCATCACTCCACCAAAGAACAATCCTTTAGAATTTAAAATGCAGTCTTCAAACTCAGTTTACGTCCTACACTTTGATGAATGAAATGTGGAGTAGTAAGGCACAAATCTGAGCCACAGTTAGCCAACAATTGAATCAACGCTTAGTAAACTCGGAAAAGAATCACCCATAAAAGGCTTCTCTTTAAGGGGAAGGATGTGAGTAGACACGTTTCTTTATGTGGATGCGATTCTTGTCGAAACTTCCTTCAACACAACCAACCAAATGCCATTTTTAGCAAGTCTACTAAAAGTGTAAAATGCAGTCAGCAGTGTCATTATAATAAGGTGGTAGTGATGGTGCTTATATGCTGAATGGAATCTTCTCTTTTATATTTTATCTCTTTGCATGCATACTTAGCAATCAAAATAATTATTTATCCACTACTATTTCATGCTGAGGTTTAACAAGTGCATGGCTGGTTAATTTTCTCTACTTTTCAATCTTCTGTGTCAACTGAAACAAAGCTTTATTGTTTTAATATCGAGATGAAAATATTGCTGCCTTTCAAAATCGAAGAAAGACACAATTTCTAACTATTTTACTAAAATAGTTACAATTATACACTTTGCAAAATAAACACTTTGGTTAGAGTCAATCATACATACTTATTTATGTGTTAGATAGATATTGTGTCATTGTTCCGCTATTTCTGTATGTCAAACTAAACAGACCATGCAGGAGAATGCACTCTGTACAAGTTTAACACAGTTTCGAATCAAAAGTATACTTCTTTTGTAACCGGTGCATTATGTGCACATTACTTACATCGTAGTATATAGTGAAATCCTTAAAGATTTGCTCATTTTCTTGCCCAGAAATAAGTGGAGCTTGGGTTAGGGGCCATTTAAATCCGAGTGAACTGAATTCACTCTCTGAGTCATGGATTGTTGCACTTGCATCTTCACATTTTCACAACTCAATGACTTATATAAAACAGGAGTGAGTTTCATAAAATGGAATATTATGCTTTATACCTACAAATCTCACTCAATTATTATTCCTTTGCACACAAAGATGTAAAGCAAATAAAAATGTGGAATAAACCCAAGCTGGTTGTTATATCCGTATTTATATATTCTTATTATTATATCTTATTGTAGCTTAATTCGTTTTTATTAATAAGAACTTGGTCTCATCATCATCACCTCGTTTCGTGTATCCTTCACCCAATTAAGATGTGGATACCACACATTAATATCCACAAGTCTACCTTTAGTTTAATTGTTATGTGTGTGCATAATAAAAGAGGTTTTTGATCTAATTAAACATTTGCTGCATGATATTTAGAATTCATGTGGAGTAGGATGAAAAGATGTGGTGAGTGGTGTTCTGTTGACTTTGTATATAACATCCTTTAGAATAAGTGAAGACTATTGTTTGAAGACGCTGAATTTAAACCACAAATAATACTAATTCCCTTCGAAATTTTACTGCACCAAACATTTGTTGTAATTAAATATTTATGTAAACTTGAACTTGATCACCAGCAGCCATAACCATTCTTTCTTCCATGAAATATTAGCGGTGGATTGTATCCATACAAAGTATAATTGCAATATGGAAGGATCTAAAATCTCATATAACGTAAATGACTGTACTACATAAAGTCCTGTAGTAGCTTTTAAGAAGGATGCAATTAAAGCATTACAATAATGCAATACAAATTGAAAATTAAATTGCACTTGATTTGATATTCATGTATTAAGGGAAACGGATATTATTGTTGTCCAAATGTAGCAGTTTGCGAATTATAAAATGGACATATTTCAAACTTGATGTGATCACATTTCCATTAATTTGCACGTGCTAATAATGTTTTGAATGCTCCAGTACGCATAGTTAATTACTTTGATAATTTCAAATTATTCAATCCAAAGAGGGCCAGATATGATCAGAAGCTCCATTGTTAAAACTTTGTTCATAAAATTGTTTGCACTTTTCCATTTACTTTGAAACAATAGACTGCGGCTAGGCACTTCCTAATCTTTCAAAATTCGGTCGATAACACTGAACTGCTGTCTTTCCCTGCTTTCTTTCAGTAAAATTCCTAATTTTTCACCCCATCCCAAAGCAGGAGAGGTGAGTAATTTATTTTCCATTCATTCATGCATAACAAATTTTCAGAAGAAAACTTGTAAGGAAAAATGTTGAGAGATGCAAACAAATGATTGAAGATCATAAAATAGTTTACAAGGTGTAAAATCCCACGACATTTGGCGACACGTCGCAGTAGTTTTCTGCCACTTTTTCGAGAGCTCCAACTGTGAAATGTCGTCGAGTCCATCGCCACTTTGACACCTATTTATTAACTGGGTCATACAAGTATTCAATAAATCATTGATATTTCCTTCTGCATAATATTCTATACACACCTCATTCTTTTGTAGAATCTTTGACACCGTGTCCGTCCTGCTTACAAATTCCTATGTTTATCCATTTCTTTATTTCGTTTCCTCTCCATTTGCATTTTATCCAACCAAAACATTTGTGTGGCACAATCGTAGATGGGTAGTTAAGAAAGGTGTGAGAATGTTTTATGGCTTTGTTGTTGGAGGGTGACATGGATGGCTGCCATTGGCATGTGTGAGTGGACGGACGGCAGCTAGCCAGTGCCAGAGAAGTACGCTCTGTGGGGGTTCACTTCAACTGTTCGTTATTATGCTACCACAAATTTTCTAGTCATGGTCAACTAAAGACTTCTTCTGTCGCCATATAGGTCATAAACTTGTCCAAAGTGTACCGCATCTCAAAAATGGACAAGTTAAAAAAAAATGCAAAACTTTCTTTTTGAACTTCAACTTCTCTGAAAAGCAATATTTACGCATAAATTTTCAATTTGACTTTGGCTTCTAGGGCACACCCACTCACACACAGATTAATAATATATACAAAAGACTATCAGGTATATATAAATGAGTTTGTGTAGGACTTCATGTTATGCAACTGCATGTGAATTTTCCAAACTTAAACCTGTCTTCGTTCTGTAAGAAATCTGTAATAAAATAAAGGAACAAAGAAAGGACATTGTGATTGTGGATGGGTTTGGTGGAGAAACTCCGGAAGTCAATTCACTATTTGTGTGTACAATCTTTTCCAGGAAGGGACAATAAGTTCAAGGTTTTGATCAAAGGAGGAAACAATGTGATACAATGCATCACTCTTCCTTTTATTCGCCTTCTCCTCTATTATTAGCCAGCTCAAGTCACAGTACCTTCAATCATCCTTCCCGACCAACTACCACCATCGGCCGCCTCCCTTTCTTTACTTTCTAATGTAATACCAACTAGCCTAACCTTCTGAATCATCGGTGGGGGTTGAAGTCATCAAATTTATCTTGATGATTATGCTTGGGTATCATCCTCTCCAATCCCTGCATTAGGATTATTGCTTTCGAAGTGAGGACGTGGCGGATCGGTGGTGGAAAACAAATTGTGGTGAAATCGATCACTCTTCCCTTCCTTCTGGGTTGTCAGCCCTTATTAGCGTTTAGCGTGCAGACTGCCGACATCAGATTAACATGATTTATTCCTTCAGTCACGTTCATAAATGCAATGTGTGTGTGTGTCTGTACATAACTTATCCTCAATAGAATAGACCAATTCGTATTATTCCATCACAAACAAAACCACATACAGATATTCGGACTACTTTCTCTCTCCAGTAGAAAAAGTCCTAGGCCTTATATTTTTATCGTTGTAGCATAGTCACTGATTATATACCGGTAAAAAAAGAAACAGGAAGTTTTATGCCCAATTAATGAATGCATGGTTTAATGTAACTTGAGGTTTAATTTGATGGTGATATGATAATTATGGCAATAATAACTTTATTTGATGGAGTCGGTTGTTGTGGTTGGTTGGGGAAAGGTAAATAATTGATCTGACTCATCTCATCACAATCATCATTATTATATCCATTTGTTTAAGGAGTTTATTCCAATCGGGTAAATCAACCTAGTCTGTCGACAAACCGAGCAGAGGTTTATGTTATAAATAAATTGCATAGTACCCATATTATTATGACAGATTTGATTTCATAGGTAGTAAACCACATAAATTACATTTTTTGGATGCCTGTCATTCTTCCGAATAGACGCTTTATTTCACGTCCCACGTTCAATTCACCAAAGTATTATTAGTGTGGTTTAGGTCATCATTACTTAAGTAACTCAATTTCATAAATGTGATGAATGAATACATGATTGAGTGAGTGTAACCGAAAATGCGATGCTAACCATATATTAAATAGCAAATTAAAGGCTTTGTTTCGTGATAAATTATTGTTCTTGGAGGAGTCTTCAATAATAAATTAGAGTGGGGCATGCAAGCTAATAAGAAGCAAAGGTGCCTCCAATTTTCTAATCATATTCGTTTGTCTGTTTGGTTCCCTTTGCACCGTGTGGTCGCCTTTGACAAGACAAGTGATGATTGCATTGCACGATAAGATACGAAATGGATGATTAGTTTGCCCATATTGTGACGTATGCATTATTATTGGTTCATGTGGTATCCAAGCCGTAAGGGTCTTTCTTTGGTCGTGGTGGTTAGCCCTGCTGCTTACTTGGTCCCGTTTCCGTCTTAGTTCATTAGTTGCCTGCCAAGAACGTCCAGTTCACAAAAACTTATTTTTTGATTGAATGACACTTTCTTGGCCAGAAATTGAGTTCATCTGTCCAACATGATCTCTACCGGGTCGGGTCATGCCATACACAATTTCAGAATGAAAGCAATATGTAGGTAATTCTGTCTGTGGTTTGGTTGCTTAATATGAAGAAGAACATTGCGTGTTATTTTCTTAAGAAAAGTAACAGTGATATACATAGTTGGAGAATTCCCTAATTTCTCACTATTATTAGTGACAACACAGAACCACCGAGTTTTGTTCTAGATTTTGACATGAACCCAGCACATTCATCAAATTAAACTTAGCTATCCATCATTACAAAACGATCGAGGAGGTGATGGCAACATAATTTGCGACTTGAATAAAACCCTCATCATCCATTTGCAAATAATTTGAATTTGTTAGCAATTACAAGTTCCTTCCTTCCACCAAACAAACATTGATTCAAATATGCAGATTTGTAATAAACTTCGATTATCGAGTGGGAAAAGTAGGTTAGAGACACACTTATAAAAAGATACAAAAAGTGTATTTTATTTATAAATGAGCTGATGGCGTTTGCTTACTTGTGAAACATTTGTGCACACCAATTGACACTATAAACCCTTTCAATTAATGCTATTGAAACTATATATTGATTGTATGGAAATGGGTCGATTTTGCACTATTTATTGCATCAATACATACGTAGCACATAGTTATGTTTGGCTTAGCTTTGTGTTAGGCCAAAACGAGAATGCAATAAAGAGGCTTGTGGCTATTTTTATCGTGACGTGTTTATGGAATATATGGCATTGAGAAAGTAGGTATCCGTTGTGAAAGCAAGAGAAAGTACACATTTTGTAACTTTCTGTATTCACCATTATACACTCGTGTTCTATTCATTGTCTGAAAAGAAGAGGATAAGTGCCACGCAATATTTTTAACATTACAATTATCATGCACAAACTATTTTTATTATTTTTCTTTGCAAAACTTTATAAACTTAGTTTGTAATATTAATTAAATATGTACTATTATATAGCCACAGACGAATAAATACAAGTTATATCAGATTAAACACTTTCTTTGTGGATTGCGTACTCTCGCTGTAATCCTTCCTATATATAACCGCAGCAATTGGATTATGTCACCCCAATCAGGGTAATACATGACATGGCTGAACGGAAGTAAAAGTGCTGATTTATTTTATCGCTTAGTCGGACACAATTCAGACAAGTGTAGTCTTCATCCTTAATGCACCTTTTTCCACTAAAACGGACCAATTACTGGTCAGAGGAAGTAAATGAGATAAAGAAAGGCTGTGAGCATAAAGCATAAACTCATGAAAGAAAGTATTGTGGGAGAAAGCGACCGGTTCATGAGACGATGATAAGCATTAGGATATTATTGACGACCATGCATAGTAGAGCGGCTCTTCTTCTTTCCCTGATGATGATAGGGAAAGAAACGCGACAGACAAGTAAGTAATAGGAAGTAAACAAGCAACTCTGCCCCACAAACCACAAAACCAAAATAGAGAAAGGAAGGAAGGGAAAGATTGACAAAGTGGACTAGTTGGACTATGTTCATTTATTATCTTCCTCACTCCACTTCAAGTGCAAGTAATTTTTTTCCATCAACTACGGAGAAAGTGCGGAACCGGTTTGCTCTTCTGCCTGTTTGTTCCTGATTGAAGTATAATATAGATCACGGGGGATAAGATAATTCAATATCCACTATCACACCCATATGACAATGGACACTTAACGCAGTCACAATGATGACAAATATTTTCATGTTGTCTAAATTCATAGTCATAAGAAAGATGCATGTTCGTGGATGAGAAAAGAAAATATTCTGTCATTTTTAACATCAATCTAATATGAATATGCAAACGAAATCTATTCTGAAAATTGTTTCACGCCCAAAAATACAGGTTGTACTAGTTCCATGAGCATTATGAGAAGTGCTCATTTCAATCATAAATTGTAAACCATCTTTATTTTATTCATGCTGCACGCCGAATATTTGTATCTGTCCATCAAACCGATCCTTTCTGCTCACCTGAAACACAACAACAACATATAAGTATATGCTTTATGCGGTGTGGCATAGAAATTAGGATGGGTGTGTGCCGTAGGAGGAGAGGGCACCAGAGAAACCAATCAACAAACCTTCCTTTGAGGTGTAGAAGAAGGTATCGTACTATATCGACTGAATTGTAGAACCAAAACTCGTCGATAGAATCGAATCGACCTTTCATTCAAAGGAATAATTCACTTCGTTCTAATGACCTAGTTCGTTTCTCTTCTTTATGCAAACCCGACAACTTCGTCCACACCAACTCCTTGCAAAGGAAGGAAGGAAAAGTGGAGATTATTATTGGAAAGGAGTTGGTTATGAAACTTAAAGCTATACGTTGGTTATCCTGTTCTTACTTCTTCATGCAAGACTACGTAGGATAGGTGATGATGACGCTTTCTCGTTATGCTGAAGGAAGAAGGTAGCAATAATAAGAATCGGCAGGCAGTGAAGGTTTTATAGACACAGAATGAAATCGCTGTTTATGTATATCCCCACCAACCAACAATATTTTATACCAAACATCGTCTTAACACTGCGCCATAATAATATCCTCCTCCTATTCAAATGTAGGGTATTCATTCACTACTGGTCTAGAGCTTTCACAATGCCGATCTGATTATGTTGATTATTCCAAACCAGGCTCATCTACTTACTTGTATGGAGTATTATCGTCTTCTCAGGCAAACCGACAGCGCACAACAATTGAATTTAGTACAATATCGACAAAGCCTTACAACAACATCAGACCAACACACACACAAACCTTGTCACAATTTGATATTAATAAGTGTGCACCTCAATTTGGAGATGGGCGACAACCACGAAACACTTTTTCCCTTGTTGATTTCATATGCGTATGCTTTCTCTCTCTTTTTATATTTGTGTGTGTGTGTGAAAGATGGGTGCGGGTGGATAACTTTGAATGTTTGAGTAGTCACAGTCCATGCCTTGGTCTACTTTCTCCATTCCTACCTGACTTTACTTACGCACTATTATTTTAATAGGATGAGACGATGAAGAAAAGGAAGCTTCGGGCGGGGACAGTTTACTTCATTCTCCTTTGACTCAGACCAACAAATGCAATTAATTTGAATTTGTTCCACCTGATTTAAGTTATAGGTGGGTCGGCCACTCTCCCTCCCTCCCTTTGACATAATTTAGGACAGTAATCGATGGTTACCTTAATAAATAAACAGTATGGATGGATTTAGCTTAGTAATTTGGGACTGGGGCAGAAAAGGTAAATTTACTCGCTCTCTCTCTCATAAAGTCAATGTGCCCAATGGGACTCTGCTTGGAAATGATCTGGCATTTCCATTGGATGGTTTGTTGATGGAATATGAAATAAGGAAATGATACGTGCTGGTCTATGTCATCCTCTTTCCTAGTACCAACAAAGGTTGTATCTGTTTCGATGGGATAACATTCATACTTTCTCTCTCTCCAAACTTGTATACATTTCAGGAATAATAATTAATGTTGCGCAATCATTCAAATTTGACAAGCTTGTAGAGTGGGAGGTTTAGTGGTAAAGATAATTTTTGGTAAATGATGATGACAAGTCATATTATTGATTCAAACTGCAATAGGTTGATAATAGAACCATTACACCCTGACTACCTGCTTTATTCATTGAGTCCATCTATGTAACTGTATGTCTCGTCCATCTGTATCTCTTTTCACAAACGACCTTCTCCTTTCTCCCGTCCTTCTTCATCCCTTGGTGAGCATCTAATCCAGACTCGTGCATAAATATTTATGGAAAATGTTTTATTTACATCTCAATAGAGATTTGGTAAGTGATAGATAAGATTAGATGGAGCAAGAAGACGGCTTATTATCAGAACTGAATAGTTTGTCCGAGGGCAATCCAGTCGTCGTAGTTGTATAATCTTATCTAACCCTTTTACTTCCAACAAAAGTATCGTAGGACCCAATAATGTTGTATTATAACATTACTCAAGTAAACTGACACATACACACATCACCAACCTAGGACGATGTTAGCTGGACATGTGGCAGATAATAATAAGAAAATGTCTTCTATCCATGGTTTACATTATTATACCTTCTTCTTCTTCTTTTGCTTCCACTTCTCCAGCAAAGGAGGAAGTGAGGTGAACCATCCTTGAAATTATTTATGGCACTCTCTCCTCACTTTCTTATAACTGAGGATATCCGTCCAAAATCCAAAAAAAACGTATTCCCCATTCTCTCGAACAACTTGCGTTCCCTCCTTCCCACCCAGCTATCTATCTATCTACAACATAAGCTACAACATAGTTGCAGACAGTTATATCTCATGACCAAAGTGAATTTCGTGGTTTTGGTTTAGTTTAGTTAGTATGTAAGGAAAAATATAGGAATGAATTCGTTTCGCATGGCATCAGGGCGAAAAACCTTCTTCCTTTGTCCATTTATCACTTCTCTCCTGCTCCTGCTCTTGCTGAGAAATATGGAACGGTGTACATCACCTAAACCCAACTGGATGGATAATAGACTGGCCGATGGACAAATGCACCCAATTCATGTCAAGTTTCATGTCCAACCAGCCAATCCAGTCCCACTCAAAGTGGTTGATTCTATGACTCCAATACCAGAAAATGTTTGTATTGTATTTCATCCGATGTTGTGTGTGATGGACTTACATATACATACACAGGCAGGCAGGCAGACTGGACTGTTTGCAAAAAAAAAGTGATTGAGGGATGAACCTTCTCAAACCGACAGACAGTTCGTACAGGACTTTCTACCTGGCCTCTGCGTGATATGGTATATGTACATATTTGTATACAGATGTATACATACATATGTATAATATGCTAGTAGGAATTTGTACACAAACAAGTAAAGTAACCCAACCATCACCTTTCTTCTTGTGAGGATTAATGCGGATTGGACATGGCTCCTCCGCAATGAATGCAGCGATATAGTTCAATTTATGGCTCTGAGTCGGAAGGAAGATAGAAAGGAGGGAGAAATAGAGAGAGAGAGAAAGCATGGAAAAGCAATCTATGAGAGTCAGAAGCATTTAATAAAGCTAATTCCTCACCAGACGGCAAGTGCTCGCCCTTCTTCCTGCCTACATTTCAATATCATTTCCATTATCTATTCACTCAACCAGACCGACCCACCAACCGACCAGGCAGGCTGTCTACCTTACCTGCCTAACTTTCATCCTTCCACAGTTCATACCACACACACATCGGTCACTACAATTCCATACCCAAGCCACCAGCCACCAACTTTTTTTTGCAAACACATGCACCCATTCTCTTTCTCCATTCTCTATTATCTTACTTTCAGAAGTGGTCCTACTTTCTCCATGATATGTTCGGGTCCAGGATTCAATTCATATTTTTCAAGGATTAATTGGAACTCTTGGAGTTTCAACTACTTTTCCTATCACATTATTCAGTAATTTGCATGCTGGAGGAAAGTGTGGAAGCATTTGATATACATTTGCTATTGAATTGAACAAATCCAATAAACAAAAATGGAAAACTATTTATCCTTTTGTATGTCAAACCACTTTGTATAACAACAAACACAGCTTGTAGTACTAAAGGTGATGGTGCTAAAGTGTTGTTGAGTTTGGAATTTTGGTCTGTAGTGTGCTTTGCAAGTGGGGTAGGTGTCAGTTGTATAAGTGAAAGTTGGTCTGTGTACTGACTCAGTTTTCCTAATGCTAAGAGTTGTGGTGGTAGTGGTGGCAAAGGTTGGTTATCTCGTTCAATTCAATACAACATTATCCCACCATCACAATCACATCAATCCACGGACAGGTTAATGAATTTCACTTTGTTCCCACCACTCATAATAAACCTTCTCATGTTGTGGGCTACTAATGTACTCTGTTGTGTAGTCACTGATGTAATACAACCCTTTTTCCATCCCTCTTTCTCACTCTCTTCTACTCCTCTCCTCATAATAGAAAACCAACACAAACAAACAAGAAGAGGACCGATTTAGATTGCAATTTCGTATTATGTATGTACTTCCTTCCTTCCTTCTTCTGTAGTGTCAACTTCCTCCTTCTTGGTGTGATGATGGAGACAGTGTACCCGTTGTACTGCAATAGGCAGCAGTAGTGGCACCCTACCTCGTTTATTTGCCGTAACACCTTAAGTAGAAGAACAAAGACGAGAAGAAAATCAAAATGGGATTGTTATGAGGAACCCCTACCACCACCCTCAGAAAAATAATGAGTGTCCTCCCGCCAGGTGAAAGTGGAAAGTATAGTTAATAAGTTGAATGGGTGGGGGTGGTTTCTTTATGTTGTTCACAGTCAGCCGCATGTATATCCGTATCAAAACTATACAACTAATGTTACCAGCATAGTAACCCATTGCCCCGTATTGTTATCACGTCAACCTCTTTTGTTTCCGGGTTTATTGTAATGTTTTGTCAAAGTGGGAGCAAGTGAAAGTGAAAACAAAGTAAGAACGGAGAGAAAATTAATCTGAACTTACTAATGATGTGCAAAGTGTTGTTCTTGTGGAATATCTTACATGTAAACAGCCCTGTACACATTTAAGAAGAAAACTGCCACAACTGTGTTAATAGTATAGTAAAAATGTAGGTGTAACAAACAACACAAAGCTATGAAAATGACTTATGGGTCAGCTTCCTCATACTTGTCTTTGTGTAGTGGTGTTGCATGACATGAGAATGATGTGGGAGGGCGTTAAGTGGAAAAATGTTTAATCCGAAGTCGGTGGTTCTGGTATTATGCTCATTTCGTTTGGATGGACACTTGCCCCAATCGAGCCACCATGCATTTGTTCACTCGTCGCCCCTTATATCCTTCCTTATGTATTTTGTGGTGGTGAAAGCCAGAGTCGTTGGTTATGTCTGATTCAGCGTCACGATGGGTTGGGTGTTCTGTCTGGTCGTGGAGGTACTCTTGCTTAGTGGTGTTGGTTGTTGGGTAAATGCAACTCGAAGCCTCAAACTTTCACTAAATCTTCTCTCTCACCTCACACTCAACTCACTCACCTTTCCTCATCCCATCATACAACACATCAACTCAAGTGGGGAGATAGATACCGGTCTCGATCTCATCTTTCTCATAAATCTCATACCTTGTAACAATGTCAGATTACGTTAAATAAGTGTGGTTCAAGGGGCAACTTGAGACAGAGGAATTCATTCTTATATCAACTATTAGTAAATATTGAGGAGAATTAAAAGCAATAAGACTATTTTTGACACGCCACATTGTATTATTGGCTAGTGTGAAAGGAAATCTACAGTGACTGAGTACGCAATAATCACGTATTAGAGACTCTAGTACACACACCTGAACTACTGTGCTTTCTCAATAAGGTACGTAGCTTTATTGTACCAACCGACGGTGTCTTTTGTTGAGAGTGAAGTAACTCAAGTAGTTCACCTCGCATCGCGTGGCGTACTGCGTTTATTCATAACTTTTTGCCTGGGAAAAAGTACGCCCTGGGAATTTGTTGACACTTCACCCGGTTCCCTATTGCTCCATTCCCCACAGTCTCATCTGTCTTCAACTTTCATCAGAATCAGTGTCACTGCCAAATAAATGCAACTCCAAGAATTAAATTATACTATCATCGCATCACCTATAACAAAACATCAGTAATATGAAACAAAAAAGAAAAGCCTGAAACAACCAGACTACTAATTCCCTCGTGTAACCAAATGCAATTAATAGAGTTGCATGCATTTTTCATCATCTATTTATGGATCCGTGTGCGTTTCTTTTCGGATTTCCTTCTTTCTCCCTCCGTTGTACATAATTTAGGGGATGAGGGAAGAAAAATCTGATTTGGTTGTGTGTGATTTATCACCAGTCACGCAGAAGGATGCATAAGTTAAGGACACAAAGTGAAAGTTGAGGTGTCAGAATATAAAGCACCTTTTGCTAAAGGAGAAAAGATCGTTTCTTGAGATGAGGATAATCCAAGTGTGAATAGAAACGGTTGAATGTTTTGCTCCAGAGTGAATTTTTGTGTGCGTGGGAGTAATAATGATCGACGTATTTGGCTGTATAAAAGCCTTGGTGAAATTAGAGAGTATTTGCATTGACTCATCGGTAAGTTTATAATAGTTTATTTTCAACACTTTTGTAAAGAATTTGCAATGTGTCGCATTTATTTAAACATCTATTTACTTTACTGTTTGTTTATCGCAGATTTTTCGCCTACACTATAAAGTAACGGTAAGTAACAAAAATATATAAACAATATACGACTTTATTCTTACTACTCGTCTAAATCAACAACTTTCACTCGGTACTCATGTTCAATCCACTGCATTAATAATTCTGAATTTGTTAAGTGTTCAGCTACATCATAATAACCTGTTTCGCCATCTCATAATTATTATCCGCATATCATGGTTATCACTATCTTCGTATGAATCAAGTGAGGTCGTTTCATTCCGTGGCTGCCTGTCACATACAAAGTTAGCATAAGCCCTGGTATCCACAATTACAAAATCTTGTCTTCTTTGTGTCGAGGGGCATGGAAATATACCATAATGACTGATGCAAATATGGTTTGCATCAGTCATTGTGGGTATTGTTTGGCAAAAACTGTTATGACCAAATTATGTTCTCCACATCTTCGCTCACAACAGTCATTGTTTCATATACAGGATTTGATCATAGTGTGATTGATTCACAGGTGATCATCCTTGTGACTTTCTCTCTTCTTGTAAACTCAAGACAATATTTCGGGTAAGCATACATCCATCCACTACTTACACCAAGACTTCGAACTCTTGGCTTTTTTATATTTTCTAAAACGTCTGATTTTGACATTAATCTCTCTAAATTTCACGTTAAAAGTGACCCTATCGACTGCACTGGATCCAAAGTAAGTACTTCAATTTCAGCATTAAATTCTAACATTTATTAATTGATAAAAATAATTATCGGTAATTACAGGAAATCGAACGTGTAATAGATAATTATTGTTGGATGCACTGTAAGTATTTCATCAACAATTATTAGTATTGTATTGCAAGAATGTACAGATATACTACATAGTTGCATAAATAGTAAGTATGGGTTGAAATCTTGTATTTCTTTTATAGCATACATAACTATTGGAGCTGCTGGAGATCGTAAGTAATCATATTTTCCTCTCACTCACTCACTCCTACAAACAATATCTTGCTACTCAAACATTGAAACCAATAATGCTAAAAGCAGATAAGATTAGCGGATTATCACAGTGTCATGTCAGCCACTGAGCAACATACATAGTAGCGGTCATCGCTTTCTTTGAATTGGTCGCACTTCTATTATTAAACTCCCACCATTACGTGATTCTTCAAACCTAGCCATGAATAATGAAGTTCAAAGTCAAACGTCAAGGCAGAGCATGACAAAGTAATGCAAGGTACACGAACAAGTCAATAAATTGACATGCATAGCAAGGGTGAAAGTCTTTGATGCATAACGTGATGGTTTGTTTGTGCGTAGAATTTTTAATGCACATTTTACAAAGTAAAATATTAGTCACGTTATTAAATCTATTATAAAATATTTTGTTACAACGAGATATTTAGTAGTGAGCAAGTTACATTAATAGCATATCCGAATTTCTAGAGAGTCAAATTCAACAAAGCGTAATAATTGTTTTCTGACAGTTCTGTTGCAGTTTTGTCAGATGAATTTAATTAGATTTCTCTTGCAAATTGAGTTAATTCAGATTTCTTGAAACTTTTCTTGGGTTTATCGTTTTATGATGTTTGACAAGAAATTATGAAGAATGAAAATCTCGTGTAGACTTACAACGTACGGATGAAATGAATTTCAAACACTACACCAAAAAAAACTTAACTAACAAACACACTTTTGAAACTGCAACATTGACATTGTTTTAAAATAAGCATATACAAAATGTTTCATAACAAAAAGTAATTTTTATCAGTGGGAAATGTTTCTGTTGCAGAACAAGGCTTGGAGGTTCCTTTTCCTGGAGTGAGACCAAAATTCCCCGGTGACACAGAAAATTATCAACGATACTACCAATGGGTAATGCGTAATTCCTTCACTTTCGCATATAAATATACAAATATGTATACATAGTAGTAAATATACTACAAAAGGAAAAACAACAGTTATTTATTATTATCCTCACCTTAGGTTGGTTTCTACATATTTTTCCAAGCCTGTACCTTTTTCTTGCCACGATATGTGTGGCGATACTGCTGGGAAGAAGGTCGAATGAAAGCCCTCGTAATAAACATTAATCGATAATTAATAAATCCAATCACCTTTCATATAAACACGTTTAAAAAATCAATTTCTAAAAGGTGGCGAACTTGACAGCTCCTATACACACCGATTTCGAACTTGTACGAGTGAGACAACGTCTCATAATCGATTACTTGTATGTTTTAATAATTTAATTCATAACAATGGAATTATGTATAAATCGGTTCATTATTACCGTTTTTATTTGCATATATCATAGGTATTCAAATATCGGCACACACCAAGCTTATGCCTTCAAGTTTTTCATCTGTGAAACGTTGAACTTTGTAAACGTGATTTTTCAAATACTCCTAACTGATTCTTTCCTGGGAAATCAGGTATTAAGAATGAGAAATAATAAAAAAAGAGCCAAATAATAATACCAAATTCCTCCGAATATGATCCCTATTGCTAATTTGTTCACTCTCTGTTTATCAGTTCACCTCTTATGGGTTGGAAGTAATGACTCATTTAAGAATGAGTGAAGAACCTCCAGAAAAAAGGACTGATCCAATGTCGAGGATTTTTCCAAAGGTAAGAGAAATATAACAAGTTTTTGTATTATGTTACTCACTTTTTAAAAATAATAAGTTGGCCCTTTAAGCTATAAATGCTCGTAAACACATCTCTTGAATACTTACTTTATAATTTGGCATGTGCTAATTGTTACAGGTCGCTCAATGCACGTTTAGAACTTTTGGCCATGGTGGCAGGTAAATCAACTTTTTTTATTAATTATGCAATTCTAACGGCATTTAACTCTAATTGTTATCTAGTGATAATGAACTAACTGTAACTACAAATTGCCATTTTTTTTGTATTTCGGCAGGGTCACTGAATTTCATTCTGTGTGTGTTCTACCAATCAATATTCTTAATGAAAAGATTTTCATCGTCATTTGGTAATGTACCTCTTTTCACTTACTTTCTCCATATTATCATACTATATATAGTACTAGTTAGTACTGCATGCATCACAACTTATGGACCATTATTCAGTTCTTGTGAGAATCGAGCTTGATTTAATGTGAGATTTAGCATCAAATTTCTTTTGAAGCATTAACTTGCCACACTTCCCAGATGCAGATAGATTATAAAGTTCATCTTATCTTGAGTGAGCATGTAATCTTTGAGATAGAATAGACATAAAACGAAACACTTAATATTGCGCATATTTTCTGCTTATTCAGCATCATTTTGTGTACTTGTTCTATTTTATTTGAGGAGATCAGATGGCTGCTATACCACAATCACATCACTCAACGCTCTTTCAATCTACTTCCTTCTCCTTTGTACCTGAGAGCATAAAGCGGATCACATTATGCATGGATTGGAAAGTTTGCTCTGTTTGTTTATTTTCCGGTAACTTGGTCTCACCAACGATGAGACCTCAGATATGCGAAATATGCATATAACAGAGCAGCGTTTCATTTCTCCTGATTGTTGGTTTCTTTAAGGATTAATGATCAGTGGGGCGAGAATGAACAAAACCGAACTAACCACAGGAAAACCACAAATGTCGGTTTGTAACCAACACTATATTTGTGGTTCCTGGTGACATACTATAGTGATATTATAAATACACCATAGAGCTAGTAGTTGGGTAGATGCATTACCACTTTCGTCTCAAACTTATTACTAATTTATTTAGTTTGGGTCCACTGCTTTCCCATTAATTTAACTCAAATCGAGAGCACTGATATATACTGATAGGAAATTGAATACAAGACCAACATCTAATATGGATAATAATACTAATACATACACTGCAGTTGGGGAGAGTGCTTTCGCCCTTTCACTTTCACCACCAGTGGGAGATCAGTTCAGTCACCTTCCCTAGAATTAATTTAGATTCTGAGTAAAAGATTCATCATTTGCAGCAAAAATTATGTAGCCTCCCTGTTCCTCATAACATTTACCCCTTCGCCTAGTCTAATTAAGACAAGAGGGCTGTCTGTTGTACCCCACGGTCCATCTGCATCCAAGTTTTTGCTACCAGAGATCCCCGGAATTGCATTGAGTCATTTGGGAAAATATAGTCTGGAGGGACGGAGATTAATTCAGTATGAGCGCGAGACCATCAACATCATCAAGACAAATAAAATAATTCATAGTTTTGATTTGAAAGTGAAATGAGAAGAATCACACGAGAAAATAATAGAGATGGATGGATGAGCTAGTTTTTGGACAGGAGTGAATTAATTACACACTCTTTCGCAATCACGCTTTCTTCTATAGTATTCCTACATTTACAACGTGGTGCAAAATGAGTTGTTGAATTGCAGGTAATAATCTGCTTGCTTGCATACATTGTTATTTTTGAATTGTTTAATTAACAAATTTTCCCATGGGTGGTATCTGAGCACTCAAGTGCACTCAAGTTCAGTGTCAAAAAAGTTATGAGAACTTGTATTCTCTAATTTCATACATGCACTTGCTGTTCATTCAATTCGGACTATTTAAGACCTGTGTCAAATCTAGATTTAATTAGTTATAATACATACATAATGGCGGTATAATATTATATTAAATGCATTGTCTCGTAAGATGCACCATAAGGATTAGAAAGCGATTGTCGCTTCTACAAATGTTTCCCTAATCCACATTGTTTGCTCAGGTTCTGGTTTTTAATCCTGGCCGTCATAACAGGAAGCGGTCTCATCTTCGTAAGTGACAATACTTTATACCAAAAATAACAATATAATAATATACGTAGATTGTGTGCATCCAATCAAATAGAAATCATCATTATGTTTGTATACCAACAGCGAATCCTAACAATAGCATGTCCTCCCTTTCGAGTGTGGCTGCTGACAAGAAAATCGCGTTCAGTAGAAACCTTCGTGTTCACAAAGTTAGTTCTCCTCAACATTTCATTTTACAGTAAGTGTAACTGTCTCCTCTTTTCTCAGATTAGCTAAGGAACTCAACATAGGAGGTAGGAGATTCATACTCTATGTATACTTCCTTTTACAGCAACAGTAACACTGTCTTTTTTAGATTGGTTCATCCTTTACCAGGTGGGAAAAAACTTGGACGAATTAGTTTTCGGGGAATTATTGAAAAGCTTCGCACACAGATTTGGATCACATAGGAAAACCAGCGTTTGACTGTGAGCCCCCGTCTAAGTCCTCATTATGCAATACATTTATTATTATTGTTATTCTTATAAATAACTAATTAAGTAGAGTACATTCCGAACATTTCAGCCAATAATATTTATAATAAATTAGGAACAGAATTTAGTTTAATATTGCAATATACTTATATATATATACAGAGGTAGTTAATAACAAGACATCAACTTCATAGGCCCTAATTTATACATATTCATGCCTATCATTTCTTATCAAAATAATCAAGTATTGGGTTCATCATTAATAATTTCAGACTTGATTACCTTGAGTCATATGCATGTTTTATAAATTGAACAATTAATTCATTAATTTATTGCTGTTAATTTTAGATTTTTAGAAGTATAAAAATAGAATATATTATAGCGTACAAATTTTAATCCGATAAAGTAATGTACCCCGATACTTATATTTTCATACAAATCGTCAAATTGGAAACCGTCAAATGACATTTTAATTTGGAAGTTATTATTTCTTTCTTAAATAATACAATGAAAACAAAAAGCAGTTAACTTGGACAGTCATGGCTTGATTCACCAATATCGACATCAAAATATACCACCGAATCAAGAATTACTATTCCCGACCAGACTGCACAGGTGAAAATATTAGTCCCGTGCCTAAAATAAGGAGAGGACGGGAATAATCCGTGGTGAAAGCAGTCCCAACCCGACTCTATTCAACTCTCACTCAAACAACCATTTCTACTGCTGAACTGTTATTTATAGTTGTTAGATAAGTAAAACTAAAGCTAAAGCAACTGCCTACCAGCTACCACCACTACCGTAACTGTAACTGACCGTGTGTATTCCATTATTATTGAGAAAGAGGAAAAAAACGTCTCTCAAAAAGTGTGCGTGAAACGATTTTTTAGCTCATTTTATTGTCCGTCTGAGTGAAAGGTATTGTAAAGTGCAATTTTGATCTGGATGTAAAAAAAATTGTGAAGTAAAAATACATCTTCCATTCAGCAAAAACTGACCAATAACGTTTTTGATGATGCTTCATGACAAAATTTTAAAAAGAATTCAAGAGATTTTATAGTAAATCGTTTATTACTCCATGTATTTTGTTATAGGGAAAAGCGAATGTGTATACATTCCAACAAAGCAAATAATAATCCCCGTCAGTCAACCCAATTTCTATAATAGCAAAGGAAACCAATAATAATCCACGCATTATAATTACGGCGGTGTGGTGCTTTTGAGGTATAAAAGTATGGTGAACGATTTGAATAAGTAATAAAGTTGGCTATCTTCCAATACAGAATGAAAAACATGTGAAGGAATCCTGCAAACTTATTTCTTTCATACTGCACACATATGTACATATATACGAGTATCTGTATACATATAGAAGGAAAGGAGAGCACAACCCTTTCTTTATACGTAATAATATTTCATGCATTGTAGTATTTCACCTTGTGTGTATATTTGCTCATATACTTACTTTAGTATTGACTTTGGCATATATTTAGATTTTAGTATTGATGAACAATTATTGGATTGTGTATTGTGCTCATTCACGTTTACATAGAATTGAAGTATATTTCGTCTTCCACATATTTATTTATATGTCAGCAGGTGAATATACAATTGTTCCGTATTGTCTGCATAGGATTATCTGTATTACATATACTGTATACAAGTAGGCAATGTCTCTAGAAAGAAAAGACATATTCCTTTATGGTATTATGGTGTGTCCAATCGAAAGAAGCATTAAAATAATAGGTTGACTTTAGGCAAGTCTTTATGAAGTTGTTTTTGTACATTTATGCCATTATGAATTATTGATGATTGATTTGTAAACTGTCCTAGCTGTTCATGAATTTATGATCAGGATGAGTGATCAATATATTTAAACCGAGATAATAGCTAATTAGTAATATCCGTGCCTTCAACTAATGCAAAAAATAAATCTGTAAAATAACTGAGAAGTGGAATTTGTTAAGTAGAGCTTACAAAGCAGAATTGGTTGATGATGAAGTTTGCTTTAATTAATCAATTGGTAAGTGCAATGTTAATTAAGTTGCACCCATATCTAAAGTGGTGTCATGCATTATTGACCGACGCAACTCCTTCTGTCTGTTTTTCTTTGACACTATCGATTACCATTTGAAATTATCATTAATGATTATGACGTTCTTTTGGAGATAAATTATTAGTGAATGCATAAACCTATTATTTCATATATAGCAGGCTTATTATTGTTGTTATTTTAAGTTGTTGGTTTCAGTTGAAAAAAAAATATATTTCTTATTGGTCTTTGTCAACTTTCTACGAAGCTGTCAACTAAGAATATTTAAATTAAAGAACTCGCTGAAATGATAATTAAGCATAGAAAATTAAAGCTGCAATAAGTACATTTCACTCTGACGTCATGCACATGAATGGGAATGGTAAACTAATTTGACAGCTCTATTGCATCAAGTATAACAAATATTATGGTGATACATGAGACAAGACCAATACCGACCAAACTTGGTTAAATTACACATACACAAAGGTTTGATGGACAATGGAACAAAAGTAGCACAATACAGAACCACTGATCGTCAATATATTATTATATACATTTACATAGGTACAGTAATTGGGTTAATTGGTATTTCCTTTTTCTGCTAGTTGTCCGTTCCCTATGAAAAATTCAAGAGACATAAGAATAAGCTGAATCCACACCTGGCAGAACTGTAAAATGACAAAGCTCCAATTTTCAGTAATGAACGGTAATAGCAGTATATGCACTTCATTTTCATTGATAAGTGGCAATGCGTATGTGTACATAGGCTGTTGGATGTAAGTTTTATAGCGTTTAAAAACCATGTGGGCTATGTCGCAAATGTCGGGGACTGGGAAAGTGGCTCAAGTAGATAGAGGAGAAAGTTTGCCATTTGAGATTCACATTTTTATAACATGTGGGTTAATGAGATTTTTTTTGTATCGTGGGGGACTCTTGACATTCTGTTTTTTTGGACAGAAGTCTCAATTTATCAAGACACATATAGTTTACTATTCCTTAGTCAATTGAAAAGTTTAACAAAATCTGATAAAAATGTGGAAAGATATTTCATCTTAATTAAATAAGATTTGTCGATATTTATGTGAATAGTAAGGCAATGTTTTCCTGAATTATTGAAGTTTTGACTTGAGTGAGAAATGGGAGATAACCGTCACGGAGAATTACCTACACAAACGCCTATTTTCGTTCCAGAGTCTTTAATTATACGTAGACAGCACTGCGTCCACCAACCTTCCTTTTCAACGCATAACGCTAGGAATGACATGAATATGTCTAGGTGGCCGGCCACCGTCTGCGTTGGTAATAATACAACAAAAGGTCAAAAGTCACAAGACATTACAATTTGGAAACAACTCAATGAATCCTTGTCATTGTCCATCGCAATTTCACGATTTACCAAAACTTCTTTGTTCATACCCTATAATTCCATTCAATTTCTGTATTTGTTTCTTTGTTCTTATAAAAAATTTCGGTTCAACATGAAAAATCGGAGATATTTCGTATACACGCAACTAAAAGAATTTGGATCATCGCATGTTCACTTTTGTTCACATTTGTGTTATTGATCTACAAGAGCATTTGTCATGTTCATGAATCTGTACATTAATATTTTTGAAATTATAACTACATATATATTTTTATTTGTGTTTAAATTCATTCACTCAAATATTTGTCATATTTTACAGAATAAGATAAAACAAGAGTTTCGTATGATGCCTATAAAACGATGTCACATAATGCGTGCAATTTTCATGGTCACATTCACGATGTATTTTTACTTGCATTCAAAAATTGTTTCACTGATTGATTCAGATGTTTATTATAGTGTATACGGTTGGCCATTTATCCCTGTTCACTTCACCTGTACAGCCCATTACACGTAGTTGAAGTTTATTCCTTTCCCCACCCAATTTCTTCGTGGTTCGTTTCTTTTCTCCTTTGACACCCATTTTTATTATGCTTGTGGCACAGACGAAGAAGGAAGTGGAAGTTTCATAATGACAAAAAATCGAGTCTAGTGCAACTTAATACAGTTGACGACACAATATAAAAAACGATGAGTAAGCTGGAGGATGTCGACCGAAGAGGCAGCTTCTTCCTCTTCACGTACATTCATCGACTCGTTGACTCGGTGTTATGCCATATCGTGAAAGAAGAGGACGTGTCGGGTCGTAATAATATTTTACTTTTATGAACAACTAGTGTCAATATTGAATTCCAAATTTCACTATTATTAGACTAACCTACATTCGCATGACACATATGTTTCCTGTGTATTTTGTAAAACCAAACGACAATGCATCGTCTCCACAAAACACTTATTAATGATCACCACACGACCATACAGGCATTCACATAACCTAGCAATACTAAGCAGGTAACTATTTATTAAGATGAATAAATTCGTGCTGGATCAAACCAATGAAGGTCATCACTTACTTCATGGTGATGATGGAGACGCCCAAGTTTTGTTTTCATAAACACTATTAAACCTTGATCAGTATAGTCTCAAGTCTCAGGGTTGAAAAGTGGTAATGAATTTGGAATCGGTATTTTGACTGCAATAACCGTCTTCTCAACATTGAAATATGTAAATATTTACAAGCAAGCAGATGCGAGACCTCTGCACACCATTGGACACGCCATATTTCTTTACATAGGTCGATCAAATCCGACGCAAAAATCACCCAAAGACAACTTTTGGTTTGTCGTTTGAATTCAGGTCAGTTATCAACCGTTCGATTCGGGCATTTCTTTGTTGTTTCGCGTTTCCCAACCTTGCCAACCTACCCAATTATTTGTTACGAGTATTGATTGGTACGCAGATAATTGTTGTATATAGATATGGAAGGAGGGTATGTTGAAGGCGATTCCATATAAAAATAACACAACACTTGATTATCGCTTTGCATGAGAGTCGTCTCAAAAACAACAAGGACAGCGGATGCAACATTCAACTGAAACAAAATTTTTGAGTAGTCATTAGGAAGTTTGTAGGCATGAAATTTGATAATCGATGATATATTGTGCAACCAAAATATGCAAGAAAGCTCGTTACACACACTTTCATCAATCACACATGGCGGAAATAGACCTTATCCCTAATCCATGATGCTTCTATTTACTTCTAATAAGCAATTCTATCATGAAGAAACGAACCTATTTAGTTGACCCTTACATTTGTTGTATTAGTATATGCTATGTATCGACTCCTAGCCAAAGTCCCAAAATAATATTTGGAACCATTTGAGAACCATTATGAGCTCTGATAACATAATGGTCTTATGATAAGCATAACTAACTGTGCTTACCAATTCACTAATTCAGCTTAGTGACAATTAAATTCGATTTCAAACTTTAGAAACGCAACGGGTGCAACCACGTTCCTCATTTCCTTTCCACCACGCCCTGATAGAATTTTGTTCAAAGTATTCAATAACAAACAAAAACCACAACACAATCCGTAATACGCTTCAGCCTGACATTGCGTGAGTGCAACGCATAGTCAAATCAATAATATTCAATACTTCCAACACATAGTAAAAGTCCTAGGTTATTTGATCGCATTATTGTTTGTGTAAAAAATCGAAACATGGTAGTATAAATATGGCAACGCCAGACAAGGCCAGACCACATTGTCAAATAATCATTTTATATCGTTTCGATATTCAAAATCGTTCATACATCAAATTATTTTGAGTTAAGCTTGCTAGACTAGCATTGCGATGGACACTTGTGGGCAAGGACAACCACACATTTCTTTGATGTTTTCTTATGCTTTCAACTCTAAATGATCGGCCTTGTGATGACATGACTTTCCTAAGCTAGGATGATTGACAGCTATTCGCTTTAGAAAGAAGAGAAGGACAGACCCATTCGTCAATCGTATTACAAGAAAGAGAAAGTATGTAATTAATTGCAAAAAGGTGCCTCAGAAAATGACATTTATTTTGCGTGTAGTTTTAATAACAATTTTTACGACCAACCCAATGAATAAAAAACCCACCATGAAGAAAGTAAGATTTGCTCCAGAAAATGAATATAATCCAGCAGTTTTCATTGAGAGTTATTTTGTAAAAATACAAAGAAAGTAAAAACGCATTCATTTCATATTGAAGCAATAAAGAAGACACTAAAAAGTAATGAATACCTGTTTAATGGTACAATGTCTCCTTTCTTTGCTTTGTGAAAAAAGAAAAACAGGATGAAAGTAGAATTGTGTGTCGAAATAAAAGGCGAAAATTGTTTCGAATGAGAAGAGGGATGATGTGTGACATTCACAATTCTTGCAAATTATTAACACTGAATTGAATTCAAAGGAGATCTAATATCACATTCGCTTATACTTTAAGCATAAGAGAAACGTACTGATGTAAGTTTGTACATCTGTAACTTACGTCAGTACTATGTACAGCTATGTAAAATACTATTTATTACAGTTTCTTCTTTCATTTTCATTTTTGAGTGACAAATTGCACACTTAACGTTATTTTGGACATATGATCAACAAAACCTTTCCTTGCTTTGGATGTCGTTCGTTACCATTATTCTCAAACGTCTGAATAGATTTGTTTGTTATGCCATTGTCTGCATAAAAGAAGGCCAATATTATTAACTGACGAAATTACACAAACATTCGAATGACCAATTTTATTACAAAATTTATCCACACCCACCTCTTAAATGAACAGAAAGGATCCATTAATTCACAAAATAAGCACGAAACCGTAATCACGTTTTCTTTGAGTTAAGAAAACTAGACTAGTGAACACAATGACAAGCTTTTAAATTACATTTTTCATAACTATAATGAAGCATGGGGAACATTTGTGTAACGATGATGAGTGAATTTGCTCAATGCAAGTGTGTGGGTAATATCGGATGCTGGTTTCTAGACATGCTTGTTTCTAGACACCATACAAGTGAGGAGAATAGTTTCGAAAAAATTGAAATAGACAAGAAACAAGAAACATTTTCTTTGATTGACTAGTGCCGTCTCAATTTATATTTTTTACATATCAGGAACGAAAGATCCTTGTTTTGAGAATACAGGAGAATACATACATATGCATGCAAACTTTATTGAAGTACGTATTCATCTTATTCGATTTATACACAAACAAAAGCAAGCAACATGAGACATTCTAAAAAAGGAGACTTTCACATGTTTATTTTTTTACTCGGGTCTACAGGCAAAAAATATTGACCAGTTTTCCTTAATAATTAACTGCATAGCAGCTCCAGGTGAACTCTGCTAAAGCAATATCCAGCTTATTTTGCTCTGGATCATTAACCATCACACTTTTTCAATTGATGACACAATTCACCTTAACCTCGAAACCTGGAAACGAAGAAACTGCAGGAGCCGACTATGACGCTGTATATAAAAAAAGAGAACTCAAGCTTTGAAAATCTACACACTGTGTCAGTAGTATAACATAACGGACTTTAGCTTAATAATTAGGACAAAGCAGTTTAAGAGGATCAAGAAAAGTTAGCATTTTTAAATCTTAAGATTAGTGAAGCAAGTTTGAATTTTCATTTTACACTTTTAAATGCATTCATACATATACGATTGAATCAGACAGTCATTTCCGTTCGTCCTTCATAAAATTGTAATAAGTCTATTTGCTCACTGGATCGCTATTGTAAAATCTATAAATATTTAAAATTCATCATGTGTAATCATTTGTAATCGAAAACATCCTCCAAACATACTTAATTTACTGTTTTACATTATCAAAGGATTACACACAACAAATAAATATGTTGTATCACTCTGCCCTTTCATTCGAAATTGTTTTCCAATTCTGGTTTTAACCAGATCATTGCAATATTCATGCTGACCTAACAAATTTTTAATTAAAATACATTATGAAACCACACATTATGAAACCAATAATTTGCCTAATTCTATAACGCGTGTCGCATCTTTGAGCTTGATTTTAAATGGCATGTGATCAGTTTCGTTTAGTTTTTTAAGTGAACAATATCTACATACATAAAGATTATATATTCACTGTGAAAATAAAGAGCTCTTAATTTTTGTCTTGAATATATTTAAAGATCATTAGCATCCAAATGACCAGTTAAAAATCATTAAGGTTAGAAATTTTGCATCAGATATTACGATCTAGAATTTGTTCACATTTCAATTCACTTTCAACCTCTGCCAAGCCTCTTGCAAGAAATTACTACTTGCGTGTTTTTCTTACGACGTTGAAGTAGTTGAGTGCAGAATAATTTTGACAAATCATGAAAACCACATTAGTTCATTCCGGGAGTTCAGCAAGTTTGTCTTCCCTGGCCCCATCACCATCTACCAGAATTGATTACGGGGACCGAATTTCCGGTATACCGAGCGCAGAGCATGTTGGAGAATATGATTTCACTCCGCAGCCCAAGGAAGTGAATACAGGATGGCTTAAGCATAAATTCAGGTAGGCGTTGTCAAGTAGTGATAATATCTTTCTCTACACGCTCCAGTGAGTACAAAGAATAAAGAGAATAAAGAAGACATGACCACCACGATCTTGCCAGCAATAAAAGAACGATTAATTATTTCGAATCTCTCGTAATTACGCAGGAGAAGCAACTTGGAGAGAATCTTTCCTATCCTAATTTGGGCACCGAAATACACACGACAGAAAGCTATAGCCGACCTCATTGCTGGAGTAACCGTAGGAGTAAGTTTTGTATGAAAGCAGTACAAATGTGCATCATATAAATCAGAGATGAATGCGGAAATGTTACTTATACATGTCATACATGACATATGGCGGGTTGATTATTGCTATTTATTTAATTTATTAATTGTAATTGTGTATTTCTATAACTTTAGCTCACCGTTCTCCCACAAGGTATCTATAAATATAACACAGTAATACGGTTTACGTTCCCATATTAAATTCACCACACGTTATCCGCTTTCCAAATTATATGTGCGGCGAATGTTAATAAAAGTGTGTAATATACCTTTACGAATAATGTGGGACTTTTAAGGGCTTGCGTACGCAACGGTTGCCGGATTGCCACCAATTTACGGACTTTACTCATCATTTGTTGGACCATTCGTGTACATTCTCTTCGGGGGAACAAAGGTAATGCAATCATTTAATATAAAGAATTGCACATACCGACTGAAATCTGTATTATAATATTATAATATGAAGGCAATCACCATTGGTCCAACGGGTGACAATTAATGGCGGCGTTAAATATTCTTAACAGCGGCGTTAAAAATCTAAATCTTGACTTTTAGCTTGAGTCTGGTTATTTTCTCCATCTTAGTCAGCTTTCACAAATATGTAAGGCTTATTTGTACCAAATATGAAAGAATTCATGTTTGTTACTTCTAACCAAACTTTATATTTGTAACTGCATATTTCTTCAAAGAGTATTGAATAAGTTTTATGAGAATTATCGCAACCACAGACAGGCAACGACGGATAAGATGGGCACGCCAGCTCGGGCTAAAGTAATGCGCTCAATGAAAGGCTTAGCTGCATTACGGTGTTATGTTTTGAAACCTATAAGTTCTTCAACAAAATGTCTTTTCACATTTTTTGTCTCACACGTCTCTTCATTGACACAGTTTTATCTATCAACCAAATAATTATAAATGTTTAAATTAACCGTTTCTTGAAATAGTAATTTTATTGTGAAAGACGTCACATTACAGTTGACATGCATAAGGATTCAAAACTGCGGTTAAAATTATGTTAGTTACCGAGGAAGGATACTGCTATACATTTCCGCACTTATACATAGCTGCTTTTTAACGCCAAGTTTCGATTATTTAACGCCACATTTACCATTTTTTTATCTGCTATCCAATCCATTTTGACAAACAAATACACGTTTGGAAAGGTAAGGGGCCATTCTTACTTCAATCCATTAATCAGATAAAAATTGCATTCATTAGTTTATCAAAATTCAATTTACAGCCTCCAGAATATGCCGTCTTCTTAAGCGCCGTTACCGCCGTCGTCACGTTATTCATGGGCATATTCAAGTTGGGTAATAATACATGATTTTGTACTTTTGTGTAATAATGAAGGCTATGTATGAGTGCAAAAGCCATATATTCCGTTATTCATTGGCTAATTCATTTGGAGTTGGGGGAAGATCCTTTGATTTCCCTTCTTTTACACCGTCATAAAAATGGCACATTCGACCATTTTATGTCCGTCGTTACTTGATCTTTAATCTATGGGAAAGTGGTTATAATGTAATCCAGACTTTTATGTGTGTTTCGTGAGCCCAATGTCTAATTGAAGTGTGATAAGTAGGGAGTGGCGAATTAATCGGTTTTATGGGATATACATACAGGAATGGTTATATGATTTATGATGAAAAAGGAAAATTTTTCAGGTTTTATTGCCAACTTCATTTCATCTCCAGTGATAAGTGGATTTACGTCAGCAGGTAGATTTTGTTTACTTCTTGTCACTTATCAAAATATTTATTAAACAAATATTGCAGTTGCTTGTACCATCGTAGCAACTCAAGTCAAAGCACTTCTTGGAATACATTTCGAAAAAGAGGGCTTCCTTCCCACTGTTCTAGGGCTGATTGACCACATTGAGGAAGTTAATGTTGCGGTATGTTATTTCAATTCACTTAAATGAATGAGCAGAAACTCTGAATTTCTGAATGAATTATGTGAGTGAGTAAAAAAGAACACTATTACGACATTACGTATTCAGGATGCACTGCTGTCATTGGGATGCTGCACGTTCCTTCTGATTCTGAAGGTACTAGAGGACACCGGAATATGCTAATTTCTGGTTTCCTATTATATACTTAGCCAAAACGAACTGTATTTCCGGTTTAGTTTTTGACTTCCATAACTGAAACATGTGGAGTATCAAATAAAAGATTCCTCAAGTTTTTCTGGTTCATTTCCACGTCAAGAAGTGCAATTGTAATTTTTGCGAGCAGCATTTATGTGGGATTAAATTATCCAGATCAACCTTTCTCTATCGTTGGTATATTCAATTTAAACCGTTTTCGATTTTGACTGCAATTCTTATTTTAATTAGAATATTATGTAATTTGTAGGTAAAATTCCTCCCGGTATTCCAGAATTTAAGCCACCACCAATCTCAATTTATGACCGAGCAGACAACCGCACACACAGTTTCCTTGATATCTTAGAAGAAGAAGCGTCTGCACTCGTCGTTCTACCACTGCTTGGGTAAAAGATGCAAAATATACAAGTTACGCTAGTGCAATGCAAAGTTATTGTTAGCACTGTGTCACAGTTTACAATCCCAGTGTATTTTATTTTCAATAATTTTATTAAGGGTTATGGGACATATTACAATTGCTAAGGTATGCAATATGCAATTAAGATTTCTTTTATTCGCTCAATCATAAATTCATGACTCTGACTTTACACACAGGCCTTCGCAGGAACATCACGAGTGGACGCAACTCAGGAAACGTTGTGTATTGGTATATCCAATGCAATTTCTTGTTTCTTCAGCTCGTACTCAATAGGTTTCAATTTCTTGTTTCTTCAGCTCGTACTCAATAGGTAAAGTTTCAATTTCTTTCAATAGGAGGAAGCTTTTCTAGAACCACAGTTAACGCTTTCTCTGGAGTGGAGTCCCCACTTGGCGGTGCCTATACAGGAGTAAGGATGTCATTTCCCTTTCTATGAGGGACTTTATTTAATCAGCACAAAAAACTTATTAATTACAGATAATGGTTCTTCTTGCTCTTCAATTTCTTACCCCATATTTCTTCTTCATCCCGAAAGCAAGCCTCGCCGCCGTCATAACTTGTTCAGTAATATTTATGGTTGATCCATTTATATTGCCACCCATGTGGCGTTCCAAGCGTTGGTTACATAACAAGATATTATTTTTGTATTCATTTACATTTATGAATTGAAATTTTCTAGGAATGGACCTGATACCTCTGTTGCTCACATTCTTTGTTACATTATTACTTGGCCTTGAGTTTGGAATTTCAATTGGGCTAATTAGCAGTACAATGTACTTACTATTCTACTCTGCGAGACCTAGAGTACAAATTCTTCAAGGAGAAGTAAGTTCAAATTTTGTCTTGTTTAATTTACCCATGTATATGATGATGATGCGTCTCATTATCTTAACACTTTATTTAGACCAGTGCTGGTCAAGCATTCTGTTTAATTGTGTTGGATAGATCGCTTACATTCCCTAGCATCGATTATTCAACGTATGAAATAAGTAAAGCATCAACTAGATATGCTGACCAACGGACACCTATCGTGATCGACTGTCATCATATACAGTTCGCAGATTTCACGGGTACATAATACTAAAACCCACGGAATACCATGGACGACGAACATTCGGTGTTCGGTTGTCCGTGGTATTCCGTGGGTTTTAGTAACACTGATTTTATACAGCTGCAGAGGTAATGGTTTGTTTACGTATAGTAATAAATAGTGTTTACATACAGTAATAAATGCATTACAATTCGGTTTATTTTCCCCACAGGGAATTCGGGATATGGTTCTACGGTTGAATGAAAATGGATATAAACTAATTTTTTACAAAATGAAGCCTTCCATACTGAAAATTCTGATTGGAGTCATGTATAACACGGGAGCCAAGTTCATTCATTGCGAAACTGAACCAAAGTTGGAAAGGCTAATTGAGGGCTACAGCTTTGGAAAGTCCGCGTCCACAATTTTCACAGAACACGACATTAAAGATGGGGAAATATCAATGATGCAATAATTTTGTGGAATGCAAATAGAAAGCAAGTAACAGGTTCTTAATATGCACCCGGATAATAAAGATTAACTACACAAGCGATTTTGATACTGTTTAATAAAATTCCGTCATTTTAGATTTGCATTCATCACATAAGCAGGAAAAGTAGTTTTAATCGTAATACATGTTTAAGTACAAAGTTTCGTTGTAATAATACTACGTCTTTTTGCTCACTTTAAAAAATGTAACTTGTTTGAGCTTACAATAATAATTAATAAAATCATACATATAAATCTATTTCACAATTAATTTAAAAGGCCATAAAATAGCAGTTGGATGGGACACTCATAATCTCATTCCTGTTATATATAGAGACCAAGTTTTTGTACCAATTTT
Source organism: Folsomia fimetaria (assembly GCA_034695645.1). Taxonomy (NCBI): domain Eukaryota; kingdom Metazoa; phylum Arthropoda; class Collembola; order Entomobryomorpha; family Isotomidae; genus Folsomia; species Folsomia fimetaria. The sequence continues at coordinate 9,682 of JAQFZJ010000178.1, read as the reverse complement.
TACATTTAATTTGCAAATGTGGGAACTGTTCCTTCAGCTTTTCAATTTCAGGCGGAGTTAGCCAAAAGCAAAAACTCAAGTCCAAGTATACTATTGGGTTGGTATAATATTTTCCAATATAATATAGCGAAAAGTTTGTTATCTGTAACAGAAATTGAGGTAATTATAATTCACTGTAAAAATTGTTAGACCGACCGTTAGAAAAGTAAAGTTACCCATGTTTTTGGAATGATAAGACTATTCAGCTCAGGTAGGAACCGAAACCCAAAAACTATTGATACATTTGATACGCGATTTTTGGGTACTCCTTTCTCGTCACTTTCTGTGATTTGGAATACTCGAAGTCCTGTAGAAATATAGAAACCAAATTAACAATGATTTCGCTTGGTTCTTAGATTTGATAATTACTTTATCAAATCTCACCAGACAGGTATGCAATCCATGGTTCTTCTTTCCTGAGTTCTTCAACTGAGTTAATCCCACTAAGAAGTTCACATTGAGATTTATTAAGTTCTCTACATTCAATCAAGGGTATTCCAGTGATTCCTTCATCTGTCACAACTGAATCATCGAATAAGGACAGTTCTACCAGATTTTTCAGTTTCCCATTCTTTCCTTGGCTATAAATGGATTTGAGTGTTTTATCATCCGCAGTTAATTCCAGTCTTCGCAAATTATAAAAACCTTCCAATATTTTAGGCACGGCACTGAAGTCAATTGACCCTTTAGGGAGGACTAATTCTTCTAATGGATGAGCCGGATATGCCTCAATTAGTAATTTAGGAATTAAATTTTGCAAACTAAATAATGCGCTTGCAATCTTCCCTAAAATTAACGTCTTTAAATTTGGCATGCAATCGAATACAAAATCCAAGTGCTGAACCTCACTTAAAGTCGATGTTTCAAAATATGTCAAATTTACTCCAATTGTACTTAAAGGGAATAGTGATTCAAAATATGAGAATTTCGATATGGTTAACTTTTGCAATGTTCCCCCAACTGCTGTCATAAACTCTTTCTGCATTCGTAATTCAATATTATCTGTAATGGACGTCAAATTTAACGTTTGCAACTTTAAGTATTTTCTTGAAATTTCTGCAATTCCTCCCAAATTCTTTTGAGTAATTTCTCCTCTATTTTCCTCACTAAATTGTATTTCTAAATGCTTTAATCCTAAAAGGGGATATGTTTCTAGCAGAATATCCTTCATCAAGAAATCAAGAAAGGTTTCATGAGCACCCAGAACCTTGAGCGTGACTACATTTGGCATGGCTCTAAATAAGTCTTTGAAAAATTGTGGAATGAATTCAGTACGATCTGTTGGCAATTTAAGAATCAATTGATTAACATTTGGTAACATTGGATTTAGAAGTGTAAACATTCTTTGTGGGAAAAGCCACGGGAATTCCAAATATCCGTACCGAGGGAAAATTAATTCAATACTTTCACAATGTGGTAAATGAAACATTAGAATCTCTCGAAAGGTGGAGATCTGGGTATTATTGAGCGTTTCTGGAGAAAAGGTAACATGCAATATGGGATTAAAGATGTGGAAGAATTTATTTATATAAGGGACTCCCATGTCCAAAGCATATTCTCCGAATCTGAAGCGATTAAAGGGGAAATGATCCTTGAGCGTGAAAATGGTTAAAGACGTTTCCTTCAGTTTTATAATGTCGTGGATTCTGTTTTGGACTTTTTCTTCATAAATCCCCACAATGTTCACTTCAATTAGACGACGGTGTCGACTTCTCAGTATTTTACAACCCAATATTGCCCACTGAAGACACACCAGACGGATGGATAGCAGATCTTGAATATTGCTCAAACGATTGAAAATATTTTCCAGAATCTAAAAAATACCGTGAAGAAGAAGAAAATAATTTGTGAGTTAATCTAGTAGGTGATTTCGAAAGTGTTTTTACCAATTCATTGTTGAACGGTGTGTCAGCAGTGATTGGTTGATTGCATTTGATATTATCATTACAATTTTGAGTTTCTTCAAACAACGGTGGCGTATTTCTGCCTTCCATCTGATAGCTGTTATATCCCACACGAAGAACTATTTTCTAAAATGTAGAATTTTATAATTTATTGTAGTTTTGCCGTTTACTTTGAATATATTTTATTCACAGTCAAATAATGTGCACTGCTCGAACAAGAATATAAAGCTAATGCGTGTATACATCTATATGCCTTTTGGTACCATTGGTACATATGTGATGCTCCCGAACCCGAATATCGAATGTGAACATTCAGTGCTATTATTAGATTGTAGGCCTTTGTCTCTTCAAATTAGCCAGCATACAAAAAACCGCAGACACCGTCAAATCTTTTTCGAAAAATAAAATGAAGTAGAGACCTGAACATGCATGTAGTTAATAATTTTTATTTTCAATTTTTTTTTATAAGCTTTACGGAATCGTGTTATGCTTAATAGTGATAATTTAATAGTAATTTACAAGATTTCGTCAAGCATAGATCGAAGAATCTCTGTTGACAAGTTAAACGGTCATATGATACAATATATGTACCGTATATTTATGTTACACGGTGTTCCATAATCTACAGATCTATGTAAATTCATGCTTACGTTTATAGGGTAAACGCATAGTAAACTATTGACTGCTCTGAATTGAACACTTTCAAACTATCGAATATAAATGTGCAAAACTGTAGTTTTTCTTTTCATGAGCAACTCAACTATAAAAACAATGCTGGCCAACAAGCATATCATAAAACATAAAACAAATAAACTCTCTATTTTGCCTTTAAAACAGATGGGTTGAATTTTCAAATAGTGTCCGCCTTTCCTAGAGTTAATTCCCATTATTGTGGCGCTGGTATTTATCTCATAATACTTTTTATACAATCCATAAATTCCCGAATGGACGATTGCTTGCAACCTTTGATACAAATATCCCATATAAACTTTGGAATAAAGTGAGAATACCCAACCAAAACTGGTCTTCAGAAATTCGTCTTTGCCTGGCATGAAGGTAGTTTTGTTATTTCGAGTGCGAGCTTCTGTTTCAAAATACGTCAAAAAAGAGTAAATTCTATCGCTCATGTCGATAAAGGCTGTTTTATTACAGTCGGATATGAAATCGTAGAAAGCAGTTCTATTGTTGAGATTCCAACCTCGATGCCCCCAATCCTGTGAACCAACCTGACCAACCACCGTTAAAAGATAGGGATAGTTCATCTTGGATAAGAGACCATCAATTTTAAATCGTTTAATTGCTATTGTTAAGCTTTTTCCAAACTGGGTACGTTGCATTATTTTTGTTGATTTATCAGACTCCATCCAATTGTGTGGACTAGTGGGAGTAATAAATTTGAAATTTTCAAGTTGTACAATCTTGCTCCATTTTGATGTAGGTGGGTTCAGCACAATTTCACTAGATGTGAGAACACCTTTGTATAAATTGTTGTTGAAAAAAAGATAAATTAGCCATGTGCCGAGTACACTATACGACACAGTTGTAAATGACTCGGGCATGGCTTCCACGAATCTTTGAAGGTTAAGATTGTCACCATTTTCCAACAAACTGCTCATGCTTAATTGAAAGTTGAAAGCAAATGATGTAAATCTATTTCGGGGTAGGTATCGAAGCGTAGATAATTCTGTTTTCTTTGCGACGATACATAAAATTGTTGGGATGCTAAATAATAAACTCAATGTTGCGATCCATATCCAAGCTTCGAAAGGGGAAACAAAAATGCTAATACCAGTGACATACGAATTACTGGAATCAGTAACAGTTACTCCGTCACAAGTAATAAAGTTGAATGCCACATCGTCGACCACAATGTATTCATTCTTGTAATTTGTCAATTGTACTTGAAACTCTTTAAATTCCAATGTTGGTGTCTTCACAAGCAAATCTTGAGATATGGTTCCTAAAGTAGTTGCATTCCAACTCCACAAACTAACAAGGTCATCCTGAATTTCTGCGAAGGATTTTAAGTCCAACCCTTCATTTAAAAAAATCATGACAATATTTTCTAAGGTCAATTCGCTTGTGTGTTTAAAAGGGGACACACTATGAATGTCCAACAGTGGATCCTCTAGGAGTATGTACTTTTCGTTCTTCAACTTTATGGATCCAGCTGCTCCTGCTGGAGACTTTATATCAACGTATGATTTTGAACCATGTCCGTAAATTATAATTTCTATTTGTTTAAGCCACAAATATAGATTTCCATACTTTATCCAACTATTACTAACTGGAATTTGAATGTCCAAAAATTCTCGAGGAATACAATATTTACAAATATACGAAATTGACGTAATATCCTGCGTAATTGTTACTTGAAGGATGAAGACGGATTGAACATAATCAGATTTGTAGGATTTCAAGTCAGAATGCCACGCTCTTGAATTCTTTTGCGTTACGATCAGAAGATAATGTTTCTCCAAGAATTGTTGGGGTATAGATTGTGTAAATGCTCTTTCCATTTCAGGCTTTGGTGTTTTAGCATGACGAATGGTGTCATTAATTGGGTACCTTTGGTACAACGGAGCAGTTCTAAAGAGAACTAGTGGTATCCAACCACTATATGCAAATCTTGATGGTTCTCGATTTTCTGGAAATAACACCAAATTCACTACACACAATCCAGTTTTTCGTTTATATATTCGGCGTCTAATTAATTTTAAACCATTATTGTAAAGAAAAGCAGCTTTTTGTATTATGTGCATTTCTTGCAGGAGATTGTCCATATTTTGGTGAAAGTTAATAATATTAATGAAACAATCTGAGCAGTTTAGTATCAAATTTGCAAATCGTAGTGGCTTCTCCAGCGCTTGCTGTTTGGTTTGTTGGATTATACGCTGAGATAGGACAGTTAAAATTACTATATATAAAAGTCGTGCCTTACTACCCATATTTCGAAACAGTTTTTTTAACTAATAATACTTTCCTCAAAAAGCGATGAATGAATGCACGGAGGCATTTAACATGAAATACGCAATTACCAACAATTAGAACAACGTCAATATTTATAAATTATAATACATTAAATTACACAAAGGCATCATTAATGAATATGAATACAGTGTTAAGTAAACACATTGAAGTGGTTATGCCATGATTGAATTACAATCGCAAATATTCATAAAGTTTGAAGTGCATTATGCAAAATGCGAAAATTGCTCCAGCGACAAACACAACGACGTATGGTACAGCTTTGAATAAGTCCACGTAAAAATGGTCAAAGTGTCTCAACGCATGCGTTAACAATGTGTACTTCCTAAATAGATATCAATTATTAACGCTTGTACTTTGCAACACTGCAAACATGTATAATACATATAAGTATAATTTATATACCACGGATCGTATGGGGGATAACGTGGTATCATAGAGTGAATATTTGCCAATGGATCGAACATTCTATGTAGAATTGCTCGGTCGTAAGAGAATGTTTGCATGGTATATTGCCCGTGGTAGCGGCCTAAAAAAATTGGTTCTATTACTTGTACATAATGACAAGTTCTGATGCTTGTTTTAGAATTGATTACAAACCCATTCCACTTTCACCGACGCCACCGAAGGGGAGATGAAAAACTAACATATACAACAACAATAATTATGCATTAATCGTCCCTAATAACAGAATTAGTGAAAGTACCTGAACAGTGATAAATGCTGTCGTTGATATCCAGAGCCCCACTTTGTGTCAGATTCTTAAATTTTTTGACGACCTCGTTTTTTCTTGTATATACATACAATGCGAGTGGAGAATTTCTGTATAAATTTAATCATGTTTATCCTTTTTACTCCATGAATACTTGTTTATAGTTAATTAATGATACCGTTTATTAATGAAGTTAATTGCTTCGTCAGCACCGCTGACATTAAGAATGGGTAGAAAAGGTCCAAAATTTTCATTTTCCATTAGGGAGTCGGCTTCTTTCACGTTCACTATTTCAATCAAATTTTAATATTGAATTCCATAAACTTGTATACTTCTTAATGTATGCGTAATCAACCTAACCTATAACGGTGGGACTAATCCACAAATCGTATTCATCGGCGTCGCCACCAATCACAACGTTGCCTTTGGATCGTTTCAACTTAATAAATATAATAAACAACGTTCCATAATAAATTGTTTATGGTCCTAGCAGGCCTTTTTGTTCCTCCAAGATTCGATGAGAGGACCGTTACGATAATTGTACATTTTTTTGAACTCACTATCGATATAAGCCGATTCCAATGCCGAGAGTTGATTATTCGTGCCAAATCTTTATTATCTTGAAGGGGCCCTTCCCCATAAAACTCTCGTAACACCGTTTTGAATTCTTCAACAAGCTTTATTTGCGTTTGCATGTTACAAAGTATATAATCTGGAGCTACACAAGTTTGACCTATAAATAATTAAAATAAAAAATTGAGCATGCTTATTAATAATTCAGTATTGCTAACGTTGATAAATTTATATAACATTTATCTAACCCAAGTTAGTGAATTTTCCCCATAGAATTCTCTGTGCCGTCATATGAAAGTTTACTGAATCATCAACATAAACTGGGCTGCAATTAATAACACACAACTCAACACACAATATAATAGTTCAACAAGACAAATCATAAGCAAGCGTCCAAACCATTTTCCACCAAGCTCCAAAGTCACTGGAGTGAGATACCTATTTGCAGCGGCATGGATGATTTGTCCCACTAGAAAGGACCCCGTGTAGAAGATGTAGTCAAACTTTTCCTTCAATAATGACGTTATCTCATTTGGGCCACCTATAAAAATAGAAATTATATCTCATATTTGCCACAGTAATACTTGAGGGTGTCCGGACTCAAGTCCCTCCGTCCAAGTCCCCCGTACTGAGTCCCTCTTTTATCAGTAAGAGACTATAATGCCATAATAATATTTAGTATGCAAGTTTTATATGCAATGCAAGATGTAGCTATTTTGTAAATAAATACGCAGGACTTGTAAAACTTGCATTGCATTGCATATAAAACTTGCATTGGATATACAGGTAGAGTACACATTATGGGAACAGTAAAAGTACAAGGGGAAATGCTTTAGAAATAATCCAATTCGGGCCAAATTTTTTACACATAATATCGTATTGTATTGTATTGTATTGTATTGTATTGTATTGAGTTTAACGTCGATCCATCGTGGGCTAGCCCGTTTTCAGATGGGTGACAGGGATAGAACTAATACTAACCATACAGCTTACGGGGCATGGTCCCCGGTGCATGTTCAACTAGGATAGGACTACTAGGAGAAGGAAAGGGACGAATGAATGAAAATTGGGAAGGAATGGTAAGGATAGGTAGCTGGGTGATTTTCACAGCGATGATAAGCAAACCACCTTAGACCATCACTATCAACAGTCATAGCCATATATATTCCAAGTTTCAAGTTTCTATCTTACAAATTGGACCCTAAAATTAATCTCAAAGTGGAGGCGTCAGTGAAAGTGCTTTCCGAAGCTAATCTGACCTTATGTGACAGATTTAAGGTCCGGGACGGGGATGCCTTGATAACTAATTCAGATGTCCCTAATAAGTCGTTTGACACTAGTCGGATGGATTTTTTTTGGATTCTAGTGCTTCAGGCAGAAGCTTTTCTAGAGAAGGCATCAAAAGTAGCTAGTCTTGGAATATATATACGTGGCTATGACTGTTGACTATGTATAAAAAATTGGCGCAAATCGGATTATTCCGTTCGCATTTCCTCGTGTAATTTAAGTGTCCATATAATCTGTAATCACCCTTCTGTAAATACTAAATATGATAAATGGAGTCCTACAACCATACTTGAGATTTGTTGTTTTTGTTCATTACCTCTCACTACTTTAAAGCAATCAGTATCCAAATACTTGGGGATCAGTTCAGCAACAATGGCTTCACAGTTAACGCTTACTTCGGATGGCTTTATAATTGCGCAATTCCCTGCTGCAATAGCTCCTACAGAAAACGTTAAATAGTTACAGATATTTATGAAAGAACATCATTAATCTCCTGACTCATGATATATTGTATTATATAATAATGTAAGAAATCAAACGGATAATTGTACCAACAAGTGGAGACAAAACAAGATGAATGTAATTCCAAGGGGCAATGATCAATGTCTAGATACAATTACGGATAGATGCATCAATCTCGTTAATTATAAAATGACTCTATAAAATATCACATAGTTACCACTCCATAAGGGTCATGATTAACACTGAACGAATCAGTTGGGACTGCTATGTGCATTGGAACCTTGGTAGGTTTGGACCTTTAAATACATAATTGGAAAATGCGGCATACTTATAAATAATTAAATAGTGCTATTTTATATAAGTTTAAAAGTAACATTTATACCACTTTTTCAGATTCCAAGCTGTATGACGAATATCTCTCTTGAGGAACATGAGCTCTGTCGTCATTGCTTCATGTAATGGTTTACGCATGTCTTGATACAAAGCGTCGTACAATGCGTCATAATTCTCTTCAACAAGAGCCAAAAGTCTTTGTAATTGCCGTTTTCTGAATTTGAAATCCCTTGTTTTTCCAGAGAGAAACACGGTCCGCATTTCTTGCACCATCTGAATTTGGATTAGATGTAAGGATTGTGCTATTGACAATATAAAAATATATACTTAATTACCTCCTTATAAGACGTTTCTTCTTCTTCAGGTTTTTGCATTTTCGTTGCTGTCTATATTTTTATGACCACCAAACCAATTTCAGTTTAAACTGTCACACTATTTTATAGTTATTCGGCAGATAGATAGCTGCACAGCGGAATAGATCCGTCATATTTGTCTCATAATGCAGAAGCTAAATGTGGTCAATATGGCTAGTGGTTTGGTCTTCAACTTCTGCTCAATAATTTGAATTATTTATAACTTTAATTTTCGTTTCAAGGAAAACAGTTCACAATCGATTTATATAATCCACCAGCATAATTTACTATACCTAGGTATATATATTTTTCTTAGAAAACAAAACTTAGCATTCAAATATAAAAATTGCTGAAACCTTACCCAGTAAATACATATAGGTACAAAGTATGCAGGGAATGCAACATTTTTTGAACAACTGGCAAGAAAGCAAGCAATTAAATATTTTATGGCTTTATTTAGGTTCTAACATTTTAAAGTTTCATTTCAAACACACAAACGGAAGTATGACTGCTTAATAAATTACGGACAGAAATTGGTAGAAAACATAGTGCATAATAAACCGTATGATATCGGGTTTATATATACATAGGTAAATATATATAACGACTGTGCCCATTAACGAGAGGCCAAACTTCATTAATCAATTATGACTAGCTTGAGCTGTTATAAACAATGACGTAGTTTAGACTTTACGGTACTAGTTCGTGTCAATCACAGAACTATCAAATTTCATAGTGAAAATAGTATAATTATCTAATTTTATCTTTTTAAAGGCAATTTGAATTTAAAAACAACTTTCCGTTGTTTTTAATCCACTGTCGGCAAATTTCATCTTTATCTTGTGTGCCATTGTTGAAGTCATTCTTTTTACTTATTTAAAAATATAAATAAAAATAACCGCATGTTTTTACAGAAGTTTATTTTTTGTATTTATGAAAAGAATCAATTTGCTTATAAACAACTCCGAAAAAGTCGGATAGCTTAGGTGAGTCGAGTGCAATTAAAAGTAGAGAAATAAATTATCTATATA